>VZTT01069656.1:13260-33613 GCA_013400855.1 Buphagus erythrorhynchus
TAATCTATTCAGAGTTTGATGGTTTAAAATAAAAAGGAGATATGCAAAAATGTCTGTTAATTGCAAACATTAGAAGTAAAACGATTTAATCAAGCACATTAAATATTTCAAGGTAGTGCAATTCTTAATCTCTTTTTTTCTTGCTATTTATGAAATATATTTCAAGAAAGTTTCAACAAAAGCATTTCTTTTACCAGACAACCTCAAAACTATATCTTCTAATCATCTGTAATTACGACAATAACTGATTATTTACTGGACAGTAAAAACAAGACAGGACCAATTCTTACTCCCCACCTCTGTTTTCCTTTGGGTGGTAGCTTTCACCTGTAAGCATCATCAAGCTTTGTCAAGAATAAGGTTACAAGAAAAAATAAACCTTAATCTGATTTCCAACAAACATTATCCAGAAAAAGTAAATGCAGTGAGCAAAATCTATTACAGTTTGTTCTGTTACTGCACTAAACAAACCCTCATTGAAACCAACAAATCTGATTTTAACAATCATTTCATTGTCCGTTCATACTTAATGCAAAATTCAGTTTAGCTGCTGTCTATGTGTCTGTCATGTGTGCACACACAGGATGTTGGTGTTGCCTTTTACTAATCAAAGAAATTCCTTCTCTTCTAAACAACTTTTCCTTCTGTTTGTTCATACTGATAGGTCATAATCCCTAGTGGGTTTAGGTATAATGTGTTGCTATGGGAATGACTGTGGTGCTATAAAGGGAGGATTATGACCCTTCACTATATAAAAATGTTAGGTTTCTATTACCTTCTTGAATAGCACAGAATTTTCATTTCAGTGTTGGGAGTTATCTTTCCTAAATGGATGCAGGGCTAACTATCCATGTAGGTGATAAGTGTTATCCCTAGTTATTACTGATTGTGCCAATGCTTTGATTTCCAAGAGATAATGAATAACTTAATAAAGAGCTGTCAATGGATGAACTGAAGCCCTTAACCAGGCAGTGAAAGGCTTTGACTGCTTAAAAAGGATTTATCAGTACATGATAGAGGCTGAAGAATTACCACAAAATCCTGGCAAAAATAATATAACACATAGCACAGGGAAAACAGAAATGAGTTTTATACGTTTTTTAATTAATGCAAATTTTCATGTTGCTTCATTTTCTTTCATTATATGGTTTAGGATTAAAGAAAGAAACAAGCCATCACTTGACTGCTTATTGCAAGACATCTCTGGCCTTGACTGATAATAAAAAGGAGTGAATGGTATGAAGCCTAAGGAACAAGGCTCAATCACTCCCAGCAATTACTGTGTCTTATTGATAACTTGCAGCTCTATCCTGCAAATGCCATCTCTGGAACAAAGCCTGTCACAGATCAGACTGAATCCATTAAAAAGCTTTGATTAACATGTCCCTAGGGTGTGCTGGGGAAACTTTTTACGCCAAATGACAGCCTATTGCTACTGCTTCTGAATTGTCCTCCTGCAATACTCTTGTGTTTTAATCTAGTGCACAGCTTAAATTAAAAAACAGCAATGACTTTGTGTGACCTAAATACGAGCTGCTTTATTCATTGTGGGATTTATCAACTGCTTGCAGATTAAGTATTCAGAGAAGCAACAATTAACCTTACTGTGTGTTAGCTAATATTAATTATATATCTCCTGTGCTTTCTTGTGCTGGTGTACATGTGCCCAGAGAAAGGGTCATATTTAATGTGCTCTGTTTAGTGGACAAGAAGCTTTGTACTTGTCTCTCCTTGAAAACAAATTATTTGTATTTGACAAGCATAACATCAACAATGTTGGCTTTCTTTAGCAGGAGCTGACATTGATGTGTAAATGGATTTTAGTCCTTTTAAAACAGACACACAAAAGCTCCATCCTTCTAAGCTTCAAATTTCAGGAGGGCAAGGAATTGCCCTCCACACACCCAATCATTTTCCCATCATCCACTGGGGAAAACAGCCCTTATCTATTGTGGGTATTATTTTTTTTTTATCCTGCAGTCCCTTGTAAGACATATGTTGAATGGTATGTGTCAAGACCAGCAGGAAATAATACATTATGGACAAAAAAAAATGTTTTCTTTGTACTCCATAAAAATACATATTTAAAAACACCTGCAGGTATAAGAAATCCTTGCTAGAAGTCTGAAGTGATGTGCTAGAATCTAGGAAAGATGCATAAAAGAAAAACCTGGCCCTGTTCACGTTCAGGTCAATGTTAAAATCACATTAAACCAACATTAAGAAAGAGCTAAATCCACAGAGAATCAAGTGTCAAAATGCTGAGCCATTTGACACAGTGGTCATTTGTTTAGTGCCAATTCAAATTTCCCGTGTTCTGAATCTTTAATGAGGGCTGGTGCTCTTAAGCAGTACCTGGGCTAAGGCTCACAAAGACCAGAGGGGAGCAAGTGGGCTAAAGCTAAACAGGGAGAGCAGCTGGGACATGCCACATTCTCTGGGCACAGCTTGTGTCTGATGTGGATGAAGGGAAGCAGGGAGGCAGGCAGGAGCTTAGTGAGTACTGTGGCAGCTCTCTGCCAAGCAAAATTCTCCCTGAGAAAGGGGGAAGAAGGAAGACAGAGATATTCATCACTTGAATTCTTTTGAACATCCTATTCTACCTTCAAAACTGCATTACAAAATGAAATGGTGTATATGGTTATCTCTGCTTACTAGTAAAGTGCTTGATGACTCTACTGGGATCATGGAGGAGAGGAGCCAGCTAGCTTCTGTACCTTTAAAAAAGCTAAAGAGCAATAATCCTCTATGCACTAGCATTTAAATCTGAAGGCAATGGTGGGGAAATAAATTCCCTCCTTGCCATCTACCCTCCAGGTAGTGCTGGTTGCAATATTTCATGGGAGCAGCACCTTCTCCTAGCTTTTCATTGCTTATAACATCACTTTTCCACATTCCAAATGGGATTAATTTTCCAAGAATTAAGACAGTCAGCACAAAGGCATAGTCACCTGTCCCTAGTGCTCCTTTGAATGTCTCTGTGTTTATGGTTATGTATTTCTGAAGGATGTGCATGCAGATGCTGACTTAAAGTGTGTTTTACACTGTTCAAGAGTTGCAACCATAAATCTAACAAAAGACAGAGCAGCAACAGAGATATTAGCTGCTGAGAACAAGTTCGAATAAATATTCAGGGTTCTCAGTAAATAGGTGTTATTGCTGTCACCAATTTGTGCCATTCATATGACGTGATAGGGCCGTATATTTTACCACCCTGACAATGTTATTTGTTGACTTTGTAGATTTACCATCTATGTCTTCTTGACAACAATTGTCTAAAGCCTTTCTATACATGGTAATTGTGACTACAAATGTGCATTCAGTGCCTCTATTACCTTCCCTTTAGCAGGTGTAGCACTTTATTGCTTGATACTACCCTCCCTTTTAGAACTCTGGCTCCAAGCCTCCTTTGTTTCAACTCAGATGCCAGCTTCTATTTAGCTATTCATTAAAAAAAATAAAGAACACCCCACCTCCAACCATCTGGAGTAGAACTGATAGGGGAGGAGACTCATTTCCGTACCTTTTTTAGCTGTCTTAAGGTGAAAGGATTTGTCAAATCCATTAATGACCTATCTTAGATCTAATAGACAGTTCACATTCAAAAGGGCTTGTTCAAAATCTGGTTCAAACAAAGGCAACAGAAGCAAGGAAGAACATGCACAAGGGGCAGAATGGTTTGGGAAATATAAATCTACCCAATTATAATTCAAACAAAAACAAGTGAGAAACCATACTCTGCTGAGGCACTATTGGCCAAGCATCTCAGCTTTGCATTCATGCATAATTAAGCTTTAGACAGCTGCTGGCTTCTCCAGTGTGACAGGGAACAGGCTATCACAATACAAAGTAAGATACATATTAGAGCCTAAAAAAAGATGGGTTTATATTTAGACACAGCACAAAAACAAAACAAGCAAACAAAGAAAAACCTTTCACAAAAAAAAAAAAACCCTCAGCAAAACCAAAAACAACAAAAAAAAAGAACCACCCCCACACCACCAAACACCAGACANAAAAAAAACAAACCCAAGAACAACAAAACCAAACCATAAAAAAAAATCAGGAAAACAAGATTCACAGAAGTTCCCTCTTGCCCTTACTGTCTTGTGCATAATTTTCCACAATGTATCAGATCAAAACAAGCAAGAACATTAAACAAGTTTTTGGCACACTGTGTTTGCAGTTGCAGTGATACTTTAAGAATCCATATCTATATTTTAGGATACCATGACATGCAGATGGTAGCTTCCAAGAAGATTAAATATGCAAGAAAGATAAAGTCTCTCAGTGGGATTTTTAACTGAGCACTGCCTTGCTTATAGGAGCCAGTCTCTTTCTCTATTACAAATCACATTTGGCATAAAGAGAAGGCAGTGTATTGTAATGCCAGCGACTGACAGATCACTGTAGTAGCCCCAGCTGTGATGATCTCTGTGATGATCTCAGCAAATATTGTCAGCTGTAGAGAATTGGGCTATCTCTTTACTTTTATCTTCCTTTTAGACTGCTTTGGTTGAGAAAAACTGCAGTTTTGTGTCCTGCTAATTGTGTTAAGCCTCTTGAAAAAAAAAAAGTCTTCTTTCTAAACTGGCTGTAAATCTTGGTTATAATGTGACTGCGAATAGGTTGATACTAAAAACAAAGAAATACTTTCCATTACACAGGCTCAGTATTTTTGTAAAGATATCATTTGTCTATTAGACATGGGATCAAAGTTTCTTCTTGGAAAATTTTAATGTGATTAATCACACATGGATGGAAAACGTAAAATCACAATAGCCTGGGGACAGGACAAGCACAAGGCAGTTAGCACTCAGTTCACTCTTCTGAATGAAACCATGTAAATGCAGAACAACTATGTAAAGATCTTTACTTCTGTAGAAAGCAACATAAACATAAATAAGTTTTATTACCTTTCCAAAGAAACCTAAATAAAGATTCAGCTACTGAGTGAAAACAAATCAGAAGTGAATACAGCGGGCTGTAAGAAGTACATAGCCCTTACCTAAAAGATGGCAAATGACTAAGGCTGATGCTGAATTTACCAAATATGAGACGCAGAGCAATCTGAGTTGCTGTTGATATCAAGAAGTTTGAATGGTTTTTTTAACCTTAGTTAAGGGAAATTGACAAAATTCATCCACTATATCTGAGATGCATGTTTCTTTTTTTTACGGTATAAGCTTTAGCAGTGTCATGAAGATGTGACTTTACGTCTTTTTTCCTTATATACACCTAATAAAATATTACAGAGATGTGTTTTTTCTTTTCTTATTCAGTCTTCTTTTTAAACTTGTCCTCAGAATGATGATTTAAAATAGCCAAGACAACAACAGCAGCACAGGGTGAAGTTAAGGTTAATTGCATTTGTACTTATGATAATTACTTTATCAGTTCTGCTCATGGTGGTCAGTCATAATCCTCTTTGTTTCATCTTTGTCCTTTTTGTGCATGATTTTCCAAGGTACTCACTTTCTATCTGAGTTTAACTGAAGCAGAGCACTTTGGAATTTTCTACATTTTTAGATTCTTCAGTATTTGACCATGCTGCATCCTCATCTTCTGTGAAGCAAAAAGACCATAATTTCCAAATAACCTTCTGCAGAACTATTAGAATGCTTTTTGTTGTAGGAAATGTAATACAACGTGACTAAATTATTTAAACACCTAGACTAATGTCTTGGGTGTTAAAATTATATTAACAATGGTTTCTGTGTGCATGCATGTGTACGTGACAGTCAAAGTGAGAACTGACAAAATCACTATAGGTATGTAGAATGAAGCTTAAAATGCAGCAAACAATCATGTTTCCACCATAAGAGAAGTGCTGTTAACTTTTCATCTGATACTAGTGTAAATCTGTAGTAACTTTGCAGAAGTAATATAGAATAACTAAAATCAATAAAAATATGCCAGACACACATACTTACACCTGAGACGACACCTCTATTCAGCCTGTTCAGGCTGTCTAGCAGGACTCCCAGGGCCATTTTAACAATGCTGTTGAGTTGCCAGCCTGCCTGTAGTCATGCATGGAATTGTTTACTTCAGCTTTTCATTTTTCCCTGTGGTATTCTGTAAGGTTCCTGTTAGCCTATTTTTCATGCCCACCTTGGTCACCTTAAGTGGCAGGCCTGCCCTCTAGACATTCAAGCTGTCCCCACCATCGTGTGGGGACAAACATGCTGAGGGTCCATTTTGTCCACTAACTGGATTGTTGGTAAAGTTGTTGAACACTTTCCATGACAGTTCTAACTCCAAAGTGTGTCTGTCATTCGTGACTGATTGATAGGTTGGCTTCAAAATGTTGGCACCTATCCTGAGAATCCAATTGTCCAAAGAGTTTTTTTCTCTCACTTTGTGTTCCAGTCACCGTCTTCTCTTTCACATTCACTGTTTGCCTGGAGATTGACATGAGGGTGACCAGTTCATACTTCCAGATCCTCCTTCTTGCCTTTATTGAAGAAGTACCAAACATTTGGCTTCTTCTAGTCTTTGAGGGCCTCTCCCAATTTCTACAGCATTTCTAAAAGTGCAAGCTAACAATGCCATTGTGCAGCTCTCACAGAATCCTTAAACATATGCCATCTGGGCTGTGAAACTGTTAATATTCAAATTCCTGTGGCCGTCTCTAATGCATGTCTCCCCCATTACTGTTTGCACCTCTCACCTCAAAGTTTGCTGCTGTGCACTGAGGCTTGGGAATCCTGGGAGCAGGCATTGTGAGTAAGACTGGGGTAAATAAGGCAGTTCTTCAGTACAAATAACTGCTTCACACTTTTTTTCTTTTTTTTTTCTTTTTTTTTTTAATGTAAATATGTGTTTCTTCTATTAAGTCAGATGTGGAAAGGCAAGTTTTCTTGTAGTTACATCTTCTGATTTTCTAAATCAGCTAAAAAGAAGTATTCAGGAAATATAACTAAGTCCATAATACATAATACAGGCATATTTAAATGAAGATATTATTTCTATGGGAATTGGGTTCTGCTTTGGCAAGATACTTAAGGAAGAAGCACTACTTTATAGGAGTACTCATGTGTTACCTCTACTCGTGTGTTAAAATACATGTGTGGCTGAGCTGAGTAGACCTACACAGGTGAATTGTTTCAACTATAAGATAATTAACAAGGAGATAAATTACACAGATCAATAATTCTCCTCTAAACTGCAGGTATGCTTTTCATTTGATCATTATTTATCTCATTGCCTTCACAGGCAGCAAAGCACAAACATGCAAGACATTACACTTGAGCAGTTGCCACACCACTGTATTTCTTCCAGGTGTTTCTTCTCCCTTCTTCTATTGGACGGAGCTAACCAAATGCTACGCCTGAACCTATACCTTCTGAATCAGTGCAGTCTGCTAGACAGAAGTGGTCACAATTGTCTTGCTCATGTTACCAGGTTAGACCAACAGGAAACTAGACCCTTAACAAGATCACCTCCAGATGTATAGCTCAGTCAGCAACTATTCACCTCAAGTTGTAATTAAATCCCCTAGAGACCAAATTTATGAAGCAGTAATCCCTGTACTTCTGCTGACAGTCTCTTCTCATTGTTGCTTCAATATTTTCATGCAGCATTTATCTTATAAAACAACAACAGCAAAAAAGATAGAAAATTCCTTTGTGTCTACACTTATTTCTTGTTCTGTCGTGGGTCCAAAAATGCTTAAAATTAAGGGCATGGATTAGAGATTTCTTATTCTGAACATGGCAGATCTTTCTATTTCTCCCATAAAGAAGGCATTTTCAGTCATTCCATGTGAACAAGAAATGGTGGTTAGGTGTCAAGTAACATATTGAAGATGATAAATAACAACAATCTTACTTAAGATGGCTATTTAAAATTGATTTTCTGTAGTCAGGTAGAAAAATCACAATGCTATTTAGAACAAAACCAGAACCACATGGTCCAAAGTATTCCCCAGGTACTGATGAAGCACATAACTGAGGGCAGTCCCATATAGTGGAGCTGCATTTGTCTGCTGGTCTTGGAGACAAGAAGTAAGATAAGGAAATGTTGAGCTGTGACAGAGGCACACCCATGAAAGCAAAAGTCCAGGAGATACTTTTGGGCAGGATGTCAGCCACATCCTGTTATTGGACTTCTCATATGTTAAAGGAAACAAGACTAGATATAGTCCATAAATAGAATAGATTACAAAGAGATATGTAACTCCCTCATGAAGTTTTCCTTTTACAGAAATAGCCTTCCAAGTTCAGACCTTGCAAAGTGCTACACATATAATATAGACAAAACCCCCTCCTGTGACTCTTTTCCTGTTTTCTTTCACTCATAAAGGAGAATAGAGCCTTCTTTTGCTGGCAATGAATGCATTTAAACATTGCAACATAGATCAGCCTTTATGGGTTTGTGTATGTGTGTGAGAAAGGCTGTTTATATATATCATCTGGTGAATAATTCATGACTTACTGATATAATTATTTACTACTATTTATGTTTCTGTTATTCAGGAAGTCCCTAGGCTGCAAAAAGTTGGAGGATGGGAAAGTAATCTAGGAACACAATATATGCTCTTCTTGTACTTTCTTCACACATCCCCTATTGAAGGCAGTATCCTGGTGGAGACAGCTACATGAGGGCAGTCAACGTGCATCCTATTGCGTGCCTGCTCCCATGTGAGGATTTGACTTTCTCTTTTCCTTAGATGAAGTTCAGTGTTTGAGAATCAACAAATATGACTTTTCTGGGGCTAAAATAAGCAGCACTGCTCGTGACCACCCAAGCACACTGATTAAATTAAAGTCTTTTGGAACAGTTTTACACAGGGTTTTTGTTGCATGTGTTCTTATGCATAATGACTAGACTTCTTGCAGGAGTGATTACTACCCCAATAATTTATTTTTTTTATCACTTTGATGAGTTCTTTTTTATACTTCCTGGAAATTTCCACGTGGAGATTGCACTCAGAGAGTGCTTCTGACTACTTAATTTATGCAAGCTTTTAAGCTGTTTCGTGTCCTAAACACAAAATCTTTGTGAGATGGTGAAGAAAGCCTTCAAAGGCTATTTTCTGCGGATACAGAATGAGCAGATTGTTCTCTTCATTGGATGTGGGCTTTTTCACAGCCTTCATAGGCATCTCTAGCTCTTATAAATGTGATAAAAAAGTGATGATCAAGAGACACTTTCTAGTTTGGATTCATTTTTCCTAAGCACAGAGCACATATGTTCAGTAGAAAACAGTAAATGGTTAACTGATATAATTTTAACTACTAATGACTGGCCAGCGTTGCACACACCACATCATAAATCAGCATTTGAGAGCAGCATTCTCTTGTGGAGAAAGACTTGAGATTGTTGAGGGTCAAGAAGCTCAACATGACCCAGCCATGAGCACTCCCAGCCCAGAAAGCCAAAGGTGTCCTGGGCTGCATCCAAAGCAGCGTGGGCAGCAGGGCAGGGAGGGGATTCTGCCCCTCTGCTCTGCTCTGGTGAGAGCCCACCTGGAACCCTGCATCCAGCTCTGGGGTCCCCAGTGTAAGAAGGGTATGGACTTGCTGGAATGAATCCAGAGGAGAGCTATGAAGATGATCACAGATCTGGAGCATCTCTCCTATGAAAACGAGCTGTGAGAGTTGGGGTTGTGCAGCCTGGAGACAAAAAAAAGGTGTCTGGGGATACCTTTTAGCACCTTCAAGTACCTAAAGGGGACCTACAGGAGAGCTGAGGGGATATTTTTACAGGGAGGTAGAGTGATAGAACAATGGACTTTAAAATGATGTAGGATGAATTTAGATTAGATATTAAGAAGAAATTCTTTTCTGAAGTGAGGTCGATGATGAGAGATTGTCCAGAGAAGTTGTGGATTTCACAGCCCTGCAAGAGTTTGAGGCCAGACCGGGAGGAGCCCTGAGCAACCTGGTCTTGTGCAAAGCATCCCTGCCCATGGCAGGAGGGTTGGAACTGGATGATATTTTAAGGTCACTTCCAACTCATAGAATCTGTAATTCCATGATCAGGTCAAAGGACCATCTGAGTCCACAGTGAAAAGAAGTGCTCAGTGTAACTGGGACTGCTTCTATTTGTACACAGATGATATTTATTTGAGCAGAATATGTGAATTTTTTAACTGTTTGGGGTTTTTTATTCCCTGTCCTGTACGTGTAATAAAATAATTTTGACTGTTAAATGGAAATGAGAATTACAGTGTGATCCTTGTCTTGTGCTCTTCTTTCACATAATTTTTTTCATAGACTTCTTCAATAAATTACCAGAAAATAGTAAAGAATTTAATCCTTTCATAGCAAAACCACTCTGTTTCGAACCAAAATAAATTCCTCTTGTAAAATATTTAACATTTTTAAATCTTAAGGAAAGAAAAAAAACAACCTAGGTGGAAGACTACATTTCTAGAAGTAGTTCAAATTCGTTTTTATGCACTGTATCTTTTTTATTTGTTGCAATTTTACAGAAAATTTACAGAAAATATTTTAAGTCCTAATAACTGAAAAAAAGAAATTAAAAAAAAATTGGAAAAAGGACACAGCTTGAACTAATTCCATATCTCAGCAAGCTGAATTGTTGCAGTCACTGAGTTCATTAAGAGATATTAAAGACTGAACAGAAAGACAAGGGTAAAGATGTGATTTTTATATGTTTGATCATACCACAGCTTTTAATAACTTCATGACTTTATCACAGAATGCTGTGTTTTCCACCCTGTTATGTTGCTTTCCAGAAGATAATCTAAATCTTCTTGGAACCATTCCCATTTCCTGGATTATAGCATCATGTTTTGTGAGTTAATTTAATATGCTGTGCTGAAATATGGCAGTTCTGGGATGATACATGAAGATAGGGTAGAGATGATGTGATTCTTTCTTCCTGAAAAAGCCCAGCTTCAGGAAATATGTTCCTGTCTTCTGCTGAGTTGTATTTCTATTATCAGGATTTGTAATCTTGGAGTTAGGCCAAAACTATCCACCATATGTTATGGATTAAAATAAATTTGTAGGAATTTCCTCTTGCAATACTCATTTCCACTTTAAAAAAACACTTCAAAACCTATAATGAGAGGGGCCTCTTGGAAACTGGATTTTGGCTGCAAAGACATTTCCTTACTTTAAACTCTAAAGACAAAAAAACCCATAAATGACAAGTTTTTCTCAACACCATATCACAGGAGGTATATCACTTTAACAAAACTCCACAAGGATATAGCTTGTTGGAAGCCAACATCCCCAATTAACACAATCTTGAAGTAATACTAAAAAAGAAGGTTAAATTATTACTGAGAAAGAAGTAGAACCTCTGTGGATATTAAGGGGACCTTTTGCATGCATATTTGAGTGTCACTTTTAGTCAACAGAGTCATGGCCCTGTTAATCCTACTGGTGAAGTTTAAGAAGGCTCCTAACTAATCGTTTAATCATTACTGCAATTAGACTTGTAAGACTGATTGGCACGTCAGTTAACAGTGATGAAAGAGCCTTTGCCATCAAATGAACTGAAAATTGGTGACTCGTTAGGATTAGGTTCTATATCCCCCCTTTTACCTCATGCCAATATTAAGTCTGAGGGCTTTTCTTCTTAAACTTAACTATGACATGAAGTTATGGGCTGAGCTCAAGCACTGTGCTTAAGGTGCCTGGTCTCAGAATGGTGGAGTGAAACCAGAACATAACTCAAATATAACCAGAATATAACTCATTCTTATAACTCAAAAAGTATGATTTTGTGCTTCCGGTCTTCACAAAATAGGATGAGACTATAGAGTGAGTACAAGCTATGGCACACATATCTAATTGCTTACAAATTTCCCTTAGTGATTGTGCAAATGTTTGAAAATATGTATGCTGTTTAAGCATTTGCACGTCTTTGCTTAAGCTGTTGCACATCCCTCGGAGTATAGTTCTCAGAAGGTAGCAGAGTTTTATAACATAGCAGCAGCTTTAATAAAGATTCTGCTTCAGAGCCTGACATCTTTCAGTGAAAATTTCTGTAGTTACCCCACACTGGCCTCAGAACTTGTCTTAGTTTTTTAGAACTTGTCTTAATTTTTAAGCAGAGTGTACAATATTATTTTCATTAACCCCATCCATATAGCTAATGTTAGCAACAACTTTATACTTAGGTGGCAACTGTGCTTTATTGAGATTCACATTAAATGCTCCTTTTGCCAAGAGTGAGAAAATGATTGATTATACCCCATTAATTCTCCTGACTCCCTAACAATTAATTCTGAAGGCTTCTTGACACCATTTACATCAGATGCATTTCCCATCACAGACCACATAATTTCTTCTCTGGTGTTGTCAGAGGTGCCAGTGTGCAGTACCAGTACCATTATGCCTCCAACAGACACGTCAGGAATCTGGGGAGGGGAGGGCAGAGTCTGTGCTTCTCTGCTCACCCTTGCAGGTTTAGTAGGAGGAACAGTAAATTGAGGTTCACTGTCAAAGACCATATAGGCCTAGCTGTGACACAATGCTTTTGGAAGCAGATAACCTTTTACACTCTTCATTTTGAAAAGAAGGAGAAGAAGAATGCAGCTGTCAATAGAGATAAAGCAAGAAGCAGGCAGTCTGAATCACAGCAGCCCTCTATAAACATAGGGGCTGTGATTGATTTCTGTGGTAGGGTGACATAAAAAAGTTGGTAGTTGGATTGGTAGAAAATAATATTTACAAAATTTTCATTTTATGACAGTCTTTGATGTTGACATTACAGAGGACTCAAGGCCTTGTTACCTATCACATCCACACAGGAATTTGTAGAAAACTTGTGTAGCTGAACTGTACCAATAATCTTGACCTAAGCTCAAGATCTGAACAGAAGTGAGATATGAGGGGACCCACCTCATTCAACATTTTGTAGGGATCTACAGCTGAAGTAGTTACCCATCACTCTGGGAAATCAGTTAAGGGAAAGAGTAACTTCTAAGGCTTCCTTAATCTAACCCTAGCAAAAATTGAAATTCCCAAAATTAGTATCAACAAGGACCTGTTTCTCTCCTATGCTTATAGGAGGGGCCTAGGGGGCAAATTTGGATGTGTTTGAACTAGAGAAGTTGCAAGAAGCTGAATGCTATTTCCAGGTACTGTGACTAAAAGTCACCAGTAATGAGAAATCAGATTTTCTGAGGTACCCACATGGGCACCACTAGTGCAGTCAATGAAAAATTTGTTTGATTAACTTGAAAGATGGGAGCAACTTGGGATAACGCCTAAATGACATGAGGGGTGATCCATATCACATGTTTTTTTTCACCACCATGAAAATTGCCTATTGTTTTTATGTGATGTCAGGACCTATGAAGGTTCCAACAAATTTTCAGAGGGTTATGTGTTGCACTCTTTTCTCTTATGACGTTTTATGAAGAAAAACCACAATTTTTCCCACAGAACAGTGGTCACAGTCCTTTCACATATATTAAAAATCCCTTTGGGTTTTTTTTCAGAAGAAAGGGAGTATTTTCCTTTTGTATATTGCCACAACAGATGTGACAAAAAAGATTTAATATCAATGGGCAAATTCATTACTGCTGTAATATACTGAACTTCATATTACTAACAGGATTAATGTAACAATTACAACTGAGAGAATTTGCCACTGACATTTATCTTCAGTCTTCATAGAAGCACAGTAATAATTGTCATTGTTTCTAGAAAGCAATTGCTATTTTCAAAAAACAAAACAAGCTTACACAAGCAATCAGGAGTCATCATTCCTTGCCACAGAAAGTTAAAAAAGCCTGAGATTTCACTGAGTATCAATGAAATGATTTGTAGGTTGCCCAGGCCCAAAATAAGCATTGCAGATAAAATTCTGAGTAAACAGGAGAGGAGAAATATTAAAAAAAAAAATAATATCGAAAAAATGCTGGTTGTAATAAAGGTAATAGAAGACTGGAACTTCCATGTTAGGAAGATGACTTTGACTTGCACAAAAACCTCCCAACAAATAAATTAACATCAGAAACATTTTAGGAAATTCTTGGGCTGTGTTCTCAATTTCAAAGCCTAACTTGTTATAAAATCAAGATTTTATTGAAAGTTAGTTAAACAGCACCATCTTCCTAAGTAAATATTTAAATCCTGACAGAAGGTTTAATGAACGTTAGTGGGATTAACTTAAGAAAATACCCATGATTGGAGTGATTATTACAATTAGACCCATTCATGTCAGTGTTCTATGGTTCTATTAGATAGTTTTACCAAAGCTAGTGGGATTAATACAAAAGCAATGCCCAAATTTGAGGTCATTATTGCAATTAGAGTTGTACATGTCAACATTTCATGGTTTTATTAGAGGATGATTAATGTTTTTATGCTGGAGAAGGGAGTTTATTGTCTGCTCTAGGCCACATGTCATCAAATCAAAATTTAGCTGTAATGCAATAATATTCCCCTAATTGTTGCAACCAGTTATGCTGAAGCAGCTCTTAACACACCAAAATATGGAAAGGTTTGGTTTTAGTTGTACAGGTCCTGATCTTGCTGGAAATATATTAAATAGAGAGCAGGGCCAGCCAGGTTAGACTTAAATGTGAGCCACACAAAGATAAAATGGAATGGACACTCACAGTCATATTACCACCAAGATTTGTTGATGCTGCCAGGTCAGCGTCCCACAGTTGTATTACAGACTGATTTCTAAAGCCCTTGTGTGGTGATAATGAATTATTTGCTATTACCTTTGGGTGGGCTTATTTTTTTTTTTTTTTTTGGTGAATGTGTTTGTTGTTTTTTGGAGGTTTTTTGGATTTCTTTTTTTACTTTTTTAATGACTTTCCAAAGCACTGATTTGGTAAGGCAACACACTGAGGGAGGATGTGCCAGATTAATCAAGATGCCTGAATTCATATGATGGGACACAACTTGGCATTACATCTTATTATGAAAGCCAAAAAGTGCAGAATATGTTGTACAGTAATGGAAATGAAAAAGACTGGCTTTCTGAAAGACAGAATCCATCACTGTCTGGTCTATTTTTTAATAAAGCAGGCTCTACTTCATGCTTCCCAAAACCTCTTCATTCAGATTTGCTGTTGGAAGAATTGTGTCAACCTTGAAAAGGAAAGTGCGAAAATTGAAGTCTGTTTTTTTAAGTGGTGGTTTTAACTCTTCTCCCTGAAAACTGTAGTGAAATCTTGAAAGAAAATACACCTCAATGCAAATTTCCTATGTTCAAAACTCACAAATGAAATTCCCATGAAAATCATGACTGGCTCTAAAAAATAATTTTTAGAAATACTAAAATTTTTTTTATTTTGTTTATTTTTATTCTTTCCTGCTTTCCAATTTTGCTCTTGTGTTTTGCCATACCCTTTAAATGTAAATGCTGTATGACTAAGTACTCCCATTTCCTCTGCCATACTAATTGCACGTGCCAAATTACGATTTGGGTCTTTGGCTGCACATTAACTCCCTGGTGAAAAATTATTGGATTTCTGCCTGCGCTATCCATCAGAACACATTCTTTATCAGGTCTACTCCATTCAGGCCTCTCTGCAAAGATAGAAAATTCTGATTCTTATATTACATTTAGTCTCCTTTCTCCTGCCCTCTTTAAAATACAACACTCTTCTTCACACCTTATGCACCCTCATACTGCCTTAACTCTCTCCCTTAGAGAGCCACAGCCCACATGTTCCCAAGCCTGAGTCTTGTTCATGAAGCTGCATTTCCCCAGCCCCCTTTTGGCCCACACAATCCACTTCCCAGGCTGTCCTTGTATGGCCTAAGTTCCCTGTCAGTGCCAGCTACCCATGTCATGCTCTTGCCTTTGACACACTGCCTTCCTTCATGTCCTGAGCTCTGACATTCACAGTGCCACCTCACTCCCACTTCCCTTTAAGGTGCTGATGGGTTTTCATACCTCCCACACCGAGATGCCCTTTCTATTTCCTAACATGACAGCACTTCCTTGATCGCCTTCCCTCCATTTTAATTGCTTTCTTTTGCTGCTCTTTGGTCTACCTGTTTGTCCTTTCACACTCTTCCCCCTGACTGTCATAAGCCTCTCTTCTCCACTTTACACTGTCTTTCTCCTCATGGGTGTCCATTTTTCAAATGGAGCAGGTCTCTGAGCAGCAGTAGGCAGAGTTCTCAGATGGCACATTGGCAGAGTCAGCACTGACAAGGTACAGGATTTTATTGATGCAATGATACCTAATGTGGTGCTTTAAAATGTGGGTCTGGGAAATAACTGACTATGTGACAAACCTCCCCACTTTTTTGTTTTATTATCTCCTTCTGTTTTTTTTTTTAATGGTCTCAGAGCTTCAGCCAAATGATGTGGTATGCAAACCCATTGTACTCTGCAGGGTTAAGGGCCAGAAGCCAAATAAAATTGTGCAACATTGATTTATGTTCTTACATTAACCTATAACTCTTGTGAGTATTTTGAGTGTGTCGCAGTCCATGAAAGATCAGATTAGCAAAAACAGAAGGCTCACAGCATATTACAGGTAGCCTGAAAATTCTTGGAACCAGCAACCTGCTTGGAACCAGTGTCCTGCTGTAAAGTGATTTACAGCTGCAATGTTTCCACAGCTTGCTGGAGTTGTCTCATCATTCTATGTGGGACCAGTTACCCTTGCTACTTCAGAGATATAAATCTGTTAATTTCTGTTTCTTGCACTTTTCCTTCTCCTTGAGTAGGTAAAGGCATTTCTTATGGAAAGGGAAAAAATCCTTTGGCTCTGTGTATTGCTGCTCTTCACATAAGTGATCACACGCAAACTGTGTGAACATCCTCTCTTTCTGCATTTTTGTGGTCTAATTTGAAAAGTCCTAAAGTGTGAAAGTGCAGTGTCACATCTGAACAAGAAGTTGTTTCTACAAGGTCACTTCCTCTTTCAGGTATGGTGAATTTTTTTGCAGAAGTCATCTCTAGTGGTTTAACTACAGAGAAATATTTTACTGTCTTCTCCTTTTTAATGTGATTAAAAAGAATTAATTCAATTTTGACAGCATAAACCTCTGCCTGCACATTTACATACTCATAAATTGTCTGAAGATGTTGTTTTAGCTTAAACTACTTCTGAAGGGTATAAATTTAAGTGAAGTTTATTATGTGTATAGAAAGGATAGCTATATACAACATGGATGCAGTTCATGGCTTATGTCATAGTAGACACAATTATCTGAAACAGTAAAAAATAAGATAACAGATGTGTCATGGAAACCATCAGGAAATGTGTTCTTCATGGAGTTAAGAGTGGGAATGTTACTTAGTCTGGAATTTGGAACGTGCTAGGAAGAAGCAAAAAAAAAAACAACCAGTAACCATCACATTGCAGCAATTCATCCTTCAGACCAAGTTCAGCTGTTCTTACCCACAAGTTAGCTATATGCCAGTCATCTAATAAGTTACAGCCTCATTTGGAAGAAGACAAATTTAGAAGGTTCCAAAACAGGTTGCAATATGGCTGGGAGACAAGCTGCAGATTATGGGCCTGTTTAAAGCAGCCCTAGAATATCACAGTAGTTTTCTAATTGTGCCAGAGGTGCAACTGTCGCAGCCATTGCATGGGTACACATGAAATCTTCAGTGAAAAAAACAGGTGGCAAACTGCAAAGTTCCAGTGACTATGAGCTTAAACAGACACTGCAGAACGTGCATGGATCTGCTGAGGTGTCACCATGTTTTCTGGACTTCTGGGCCTGCTGGAGGAGTAGTGGTGTGAAGAAGGACAGTTGTAATATGTGCTTGTAGGTAATGCCAGTAATTTCTTAAACTGCTCTGCTTGCCTGCTCCACAGCTCTCCGCCAGATGAGCTCAGATCTTACAGGAAGCAGTGTATGGGAGAAAAAGAGAAAACCAAAATAACTGCATTTCTAGTGGATTAATTTCTTAATGCACAGAAGCCATTTTATTGAGATAAGTTTTATAGATATTTTCAATAGTACTGGTAAATGGTAGTAAGTTGTTTTGCTGTCATTCTGCACATGACTGTGTTCAGTTGCTAGAACACCTGCCTAGCTCCTAGCAATCTATCTGCTGTCAGGTATGGCTAAATTAATGGTGGATCAAAATTGGGGGTGGTTATCAAACTCAAGCAGTTAATGTTCTTCTCTTCATTATGCCAATTTGGCTAACCAAAGCAGTTAATACATCTCTCTAAATGGAGGGGGGAAAAACATCAAAGAGAAGCAAGTCTTGCTGACAAACTGACATCTGTCAAATTTAATTTCTACTAATCAGTTACCCCATCCTTTGGGAACATTCTTAGTCTTACTATTTTAAACTCAGAGCTTCTGAGTTCTTTTTCCTTCCTTAGTACCTCACAGATAGCATATTGTTAATATTGGTTGAAGTTATAATTATTATATTTTATAATTACAATTATGAAAATTTGAAAATGTTAAATGGGTAATTTATGGACTGCTATCTATTTTTCAGGGCCTTTCTAGGGAAAAAGAGTTACATATTTTCAAAACTACAAGTGAACCCTCATCTCTGCTGAACCAGCCTGTTGATATTGTTCAAATGCAAAAAAATGAACATTGCTATAAGTTTACATGTCATCACTTTATCTAGACAGAGAGTTTGACAAGATCTCATAATACAGACATTTTCAGGCTTTTAGTTTGAATCTCAGTGCAAGAACAAGTGGTAGTCTTTAGGCCGTCTGGTTATAGATCATGTATTTCATCAATGAGTTTATTCACTTAAAAGAAAAAAAAAAGAGGAAACAAAATTTTAAATAAATTGTCATGCCCAATTTTGCAGTCACAGGGGAATGCTTTGAAATATTGTGATGGATGGATGGATCTCATGGAATAATCTTTGATTGCTCTCTTTTTTCTTCCTGTATGTGTCAAAAGTAAACAATAGAAAGACTTTTCTCTGTCATGTTGCTTCTCAGTAGATTAAGATGGGAAGTAGAATAAGTGGAAAATATAAATATTATGGCAGGCTTGAAATAACTTTTCGTTGATGCTTGATTTCATTCATTCTGCATTTTATTTTCTGAAGCACAAATATTGTACTACATGTAGCATTTGGATAAAAATACATGAAAAATGTCCAAAACATAGAAAAAATAGTACACCTCAAGCTGGCCAAACCTCAAACAAACGCATCACAAATTAGGACATTTTTCTGTAAATTTCACTGAATCCACGTAACTTCTTGCTTTTAGGTAAAGTTTAACAATAAAAACATCCACAGGATGTTAAAATCATGCATGACAGTACTAATCATAAATCTCAGGAAGGGAAAAAGATACTCCACATCCATCACCAATTTCTAGCGCATTTCAAATCCTAGATATATTTGTGGTTTTCTTCCTTTAGTCCATTCTTAGTCTTCAGTTTGCTAAGCAATAACCTAATATCAAAGTCATCTCATTTTAATAGAAATACATTTTATAGTTTTCATTATTAACTTTAAATTTTTGAAAGCTATTCCAACATGACAAAGACAATAGTGCAGAATGATGCAGGTCCTATACCCAGTGCCTCTTCAGACCTCACATTTGACCAAACAGCCTCTGGTGCAATGGTGCAGATGCTTGACTGCTGGAGTGTGTCTGACAGCCATCATACTCCTATTGAATTACAGGCACGCCATAGAAGTAGGAAGATTGGAGCAGGTAAAAAGGCTGAAGGAAGGGCTGAGGGCAGGTAAAAAACAACTTCATTTATATACAGTCATGTACCAGCTACTCAGATTTTACCTGGCTAAAGTATGCTTCAAAGCTGAAAGTTTTGGCTTAGTTCTATTTACGCAGGAAAATCATAAACTTTAATAGATAGCACTGGGAGATGTAAGAGGCCCTTAATGGCCACTGACCAAAGCCCTTTTGATTTACACAGCAAAAACTATAGGCTTTCTTTGGGTGCACCACTAGTGGATGAAACGACAGAATTTGTTTTTGCAGCAATTTCAATACAAACAAGACAAAAAACAAGCAAGCAAAAAAATTAGTTGATCTCTTTGTACACCAGATATTCCTTTAATTTGCAGCTTTAAAACACATTTCTTGGAGTTTCCACTGAATCAGGGAATCAGACTGTTTCTGTGAAGAACCCTCATAGTAATTCAGCTTTAATTACACTAAATCCTTCTGACAAATACCAAATTTAGTCAGAGAAATTGTGACAGAAAAATAATTAAACCAGAAAAAATAATTGCCATTATAGAAAACTTCATTGACTATTAGTTCCTCTTTCTGGCTCTTAGAAAAGTAAAAGTAGCTCTTAGGAGCTCTTAGGAGCCAATTCCTATCCTTTGACATGGCAAGAGAAAAATCACACCTATCCTGGTGCAGCTATTTAAAGATTTAAATATAAAAGAAAAAAGTTACCCTGATATATTACTTAATGATTATCATTAAAGTACAACTACTAACTTTATTACAGGTCATCTCTCC
>VZTT01069656.1:35483-46540 GCA_013400855.1 Buphagus erythrorhynchus
CAATAAGGAAACCAATGGGAGCTATGTGAAAAGAGGACACCTAAGAGATTTAGAAGCCAGTGTGAACACAGTAGATTGCAGGACATCCTAACTAGAGAGGTTACCAATATGGTACATGCAGTTTATAGATTAGTGAGGACAGCATTTAAAGTGTTTTTTAAAAAGTGTGGGTTTGTCTTTTTTTTTCTTTTTTTTTTTCCTTTTTTTCTTTTTTTTTTGAAAGGAAACAATACTACCCAACCTTATTTTTGGAAACATTTATTAATGTAAAGATAAATATGCTGATGAGAACACTTGAGAGAATTTTTCTGGAAGATTCTGCTTGGCATTTTTCCCACTTCAGTGAGTGCAATTGTTACAGGGTGGATTGCATCCAGAATTGAAGGACAGTCAGTCTAAATTAGTACTTTGCTTTCAAGAGGATTTGGTTCTGTTTCTGAGTGTACCAATGCTTCAGTACTGCCCAGGGACAGAAGCCTGCTTACTAACTTTTCCACACCACTCTACACAATTAGAAATATGACTAATAATGCTTTAAATTTTGGATTCTCCTATTTGTTCATCAGTTACTATTACCCAATATTTGCAATACTGTTTACATTGCTATCTGAGGTAGCTCTGACAACAGAGGCGACTAAACTAATCCTGAGAGGTATTAGTGAAGGATGGTGCTCTCAGGCAATTCCTTTACATGTTGTTAAAGGAAATTGAATCAAAGAAAATCCCCAAAGACCTTTTAGGAAGAGGTTTTGCATTTGTCTCTTGATATCTCCAAGTAAAAGATAAAAGCAGCCCTGAGTTATCAAAATACAAAAGATAGCTTGGAAATAATTTATTGAAATGTCATGGGTTAGTTTTAGTAAACTACTTTTAACAGGGGGATCTCAGAGAATGGTCATTTTAGTTTAGGAATAATGAGCAGAACAGTGAACAAGGGCTTGGGGATAATAATTAATAATTCAGTTACAAATTACATTTTAGGTACAATTGTCCATCAAGAAATGGAGAAAACTCAAGGACAATAGAAACTAGAACAACATAACTAGAGCAGAAGTCATTGCAATAATTGGCTGTAAACTAGGTGGCTGATGTATACTTCAGATTGTTCTATATGAACAATATTTTTCAGAGTGCAGAACAATAACTAATATTGTCCAGAAGAAAGATCTTTTTGATTTTTAAATCTCTGTTTTGTTTGCATATTTACGTTTGGCATTGTAATATTTGGCTGACAGAGATACACTCATTTTGACACAATGTACTTTGTAAATAAGATGATGTTTTCAGTAATTTTTAAAAGCTGATATCATCTTTATTTTTTTTCTCTTTTCTGAACTGAGGTAAGAACAAGGGCCTTGAAGCATATAAGTGGTTTCACATGTTTTTACCACTTAATAATGCTAAGCCGTCTGTAATCCAATGTCCATTTCCTAGATTACAAGTGATCCAAATACCAAAGAAATCTGTCAACTTTCTTCTTTATTCCAAAATCTCAATTACTCTTTTTACAAGTGGAATAAAAACCCACAAAAGGTTGGAAGGTCTCTTCCAACCTAGTGATTCTGAGATTCTGTGATTCTCTGCAACTTTAGAAATGGTAGATTCCATTCCAGCTGGGGGCTGACCACAGGCAGAGACAGAATACTGGCTCAGCTCCAGCACCAAGTGGCAACTCCAGCTGTTCTGCAGAGAACATCATGTTTAGCAAATGCATATATAAACAGTTAAGTTACTGACTGTCAGGTTTACAGTGCTAAAGGAATTCCCCAAAGAGAGGCAAGATCTTAACCGGCCTTTCCAGCTGTGACCTGCATTCTGGCCCGAAACTCCTGTAATGTATAATCTGTTGCAACACATTCTCTCCACCCAGACTATCACAGAGAAAACAGTCTTTTCCTTTTGCTCCAAAGAAACATTTGCCCACAAACATGCCAAATAAAGTGTGGAATGGCACTCCATATAAGCAAAAATCAGATTCTGCAGTGGCTGTGTGAGCTGAAAAAAGTCTTATTGAAAGCAATCAGAATAGATTCAAACTAGTTTTACTTCCTCTTCTCCCTTTTCCTAATCACTTAAAAAAATTGTTAAAAACAGTTCCTTTTTGCTCCCAGAGGCCTAATCCCTTTCTCATATAGACTAGTACCACAGTGGTGAACCTCTACAGAGTGCCTTCAGATCCTTATCAGTGTAAATGAGAGAGGTTTTTTTGCCTTATTAGTTCGGTGACAGCACTCTTCCCTCATACCGGACTGACTGTAGAAGATGTCATCCATACATTGGATGATGTGCAGTCTGCAAGTATAGGAAGCTAGGAAAGAGAAACAGATCTAGAACTGAGCTGTAGGGGATTCAGGAAGAGAACTAAGACAGAAGGAATGATGGAGCAGTTTCTATGCAGGTGTTTTTCGTTTGAAAATTCCATTTTTGCTCTTTGATAATGAAATGCCCTGGGAGGGCTTTTTAAATATATGAAAGGGAGTTTTCATTGGAACACATTTTGGGAAAAAACCCAAAAAAACAACATAAAGGAACATTTAAAAAGCTTATTACCCATTACACATCCATCCAGCATATAAGACATTCAAATGAGTTCAATCAAGCCAATTTGCATACAGCGCATACAAAACGGGCATGCAATTTGCACATTTTATTGTAAAGTAAAGCAATTCTCATGTCAGCATTCAAAGTCTTTAAAAGGAAAATTCTCTATGCAGTTGAGTATTTCACAGAGAAGACTGTGGATAGATAGTATTCATAAAATACATTTTATCTAAATTGCTAACTGTCTTTAGCAATAAAACCATCTGAAATAGATGTTGACAAGTGGAAATTATATTAAAAGTCCTTCAAGAATTCAACATATTCAGGGCTCTGTTACTGTAATTTCAGTATTCTGCTATATCTTTGCTACTTATAGAAAGTGTATTTGCCCCCAGTTGAAATTTAAAATAGCAAGACCTATATTTTCTGTATCCCTTTTGACTTCAATGGAACTTCAATTTGAGAAAGACTAAGAAATCTGCCTTTATATGTAGGTAAAAGCCAGAAAAACACAGAATTATTCAATATGTAATGAGTAATATTACTCATTTAGCTAATGCTAAATATTCCCCCACAAAAATAGGAAACTTCACATTTTTGGGATTTGGGAGAGATCTTAATTCTTAGTTCCTCCCTTCTTTCTCCCTTGTGACTAGTTTTACTTCTTCAAGATCTTGTTTCAAGTATCCTGACATTATCAGTTCTTACTTACCAAACTCATGTTCAAGCTCCACTTTTTATTTCTCCCTCCTTGGCTGCTTAACTTATTTGTTTTCTACTCAGGCTTTTTTCTCCTTCATCTGGCCTGGGACCAGCCTCTGCCAAAGAGTACAGAGGAGGGCCAAACTAGCAGTATAGCAGTGGGAGGGACACATTGCTTATCTTTGGGTACTGAAGTTCCATTGTGGCAGCTCATGTCTAAAAATAGCCTATGTCCCAGACTCAAATTTTCAACAGTTTTATAATTTGTCTAACTTTAGCAATATTCTTACAATGACAGAAGACAAAAAAAAAAAACCTGTAAAATCAGGTCCAGTCCCCAGCCAAGTTCTGCTAGGTTACAAATGGCTCCATTCTAAAGAAAAAGCAGTGAAGATGGGCTTAAAGTCTCCCTAACCCATTACCAGAAATAAAAGAACCATGTAACTACAATCATTTGGAAAACAGTCTGAACAGAAAAAGGCTTGGAAAGTTGTATAAATAAAAAAATAAATCTTTAGAACAGAAGCACGTTATGATACAGGACCACATGAGCTCATTATTACCATCCCCTCCTCCAAATGAAGACCACATTGCTGAACAATGAAGATATATTTTCAGTACATTTATAAAACAACAGCAGATTAAGGTCACTTGCATCCAAGAGAAAGCACAAGACAGAAGCAGAGGAAAACTCAGGTTAAGAGAGAGCTCAAGAGGTTTCTGGTCTAATACGTTCCTCAGCAGCATCAGCCATGGAGTAAAACCAAGTACTTCAGAGAAAGAGGAAGCTTCTGTCACTGTTTATCTGTATTTCTGGGGAAACTTTTCCTTATGGTCAGTCCCTGTCGTATCCCTCGCCCTCCCTCTGGTGCCTGCTTAGAAAAGCCTGGCTGCAGCTCCAGCACCCCCTTATAGGCAGTGGGGTCTGCTTATGTGCCCTGGAGCTGCCCTCTTTCTAAGCTGAATCAGGCCCAGCCCCCAGCCTCTCCCCGCAGGGCAAGTGCCCTAAGCCCAACCACCTCACTGGCTCTCTAATTCAATCTGATTTATTTCTCACACTGGGGAATCCAAAACTGAATGCAGTATATGGATGTGATCTAAAAAATTCTGAGCAGAAGGGGAATCCCATCCAGTCAGTGATTGACTGGCCATGTTCCAATTGAAACAGCCCTGGGTGTGTTTGACCAGCACACTGCTGTCTCATGCCCAGCTTGCTGCAGCCAGCAACCCCAGGACACTCTTCAACAAGGCAGTCTCTAGTATCTATCTCTGCAAGAGGTTATTCCTTCCCATAGCAGATGTTCCTGTTTGTCCTTGTTCAATTTAATGAGATTCCAGTTGACCTATTTCTCCATTTTGCTTAATTTCTGAAGATTCGTCAGGGGCATTCTCAAATATTTTGTCCCATGACTATTACCAGTTTCAAAGATGGACCTTGTGCTCATACGTCATGAAAAACTCAGAGGCAAATCTAATTGGGAAGGCAATTTTAAAGGGATAATGCAACACACAGATACATATGGTGATAGTAGGTGCTATGGTCTAAGTGGGGAATAGAGGACAATATGATATGTTGCCATTAACATTATTGTGGCTTTAATCACGTTGGCATGACATGTTTCTTTTTCACGTAAAATGGTGTGCTCAGGAAATTACTGCAGTTTGGATGCCTGAATATTATGGGACCTCTTGCATGGCAGAACAAAAAGGTAAGGGAGTAAAGAGACAGCATGTCTTGCTCCCAATGATTTTTGACAGGTTCTTAGGTGAAAGGGCCAAAGAATGATGATCAGCACTCACTAGGTGAGGTGTGGGCGAGACAGGTCCTCACTGTGTCAGGGACCTGAGACATGTGCTCCTCTTACACACTGATCATCACAGTGCAGCCACATCATCACAGTGATCATCACAGTGCCTCCAGACTGCAGTTCCTGTTGGATAATACCACTATCACCCTGCCTAAAATGCCAGGCATAAAGTTGTATACAGTGGTGTTAGTAAGCATTGTCACGAAAAATTGAGGTCCAGGAATTCTGACAATAACTCAGATCAAATGGTTTGCCTCAGGATCCCTACAGCAGAGTGGACCAGTTTGTTTTGAAAATTGGATATGTGACAGTAATTAGGGCTGCTGACAGGATGCTGCTTAGAACTTTTTCTGTCCAAAACATTTTCAAAATTTAGTCAAGGCTGTGCCTGGAAACTCTAAATACAGCAGAATGTCAGCCTGTTTATATACCTCCCCAGGCTATTTTCAACAGCTCATTCAGATGTGCTGACCAGCAAAAGTCACACAAGTTTAAACTCTCTCAACTATTTGCCATGTATTATCAAAAAGAGACATCCAACTGAGGTTTCAGTACCGTGGTTTATTTTGCAATTAGTTGGAAAATTAAAAGAAGCTTTGTGTGGTAACAGAGCAGGTGAGTGAGAATCCAGGAGCAATCACATGTATTTATGATTCTGCCATCACCTACAGCTGCAAGCACAGTGTTCAGCTGCTCTCTGACAGTGTCCACACCCCAATCCAGTATAAAAGCATGTACTAGAGTAGCACTGAAAAATAGGAATCTAGTCCATCTCCTACCGAAGTTAGCAGCTGTGCCTTTAGTAATTTTTACTAGAGAGAGCCAAATTTAAAGACCTTGAATCTGACTGTGAACCATACTGTGGCAGCATACTTATACTGTCTATTCAACCAGAAAGTGGGTAATTTCCCCTCCTGAACATGGGACCCCACGAGACTGCAAAATAGGCCTCTCTGGTATTAAATGCAAATATCACTTGAAGAAGAGAGGATAATTAGTGAGACACAGACATCTTTGTGGCTGGTGGTCTACAGTAATCTTACCTGAGGCCACTCATAGTTCTGAGAAGCCTAAGGATGCATTCCTGAGCATCCCAGAGTCAAAGAGAGTAAATGGAAGCTCCCACCATGGTCTTTAGAGTTGCCAAGCACAATTCACTGGGATTCCACATGACTTTGTTGAAAAGAAATAGCAACTAACTGTAGAAATCCACAGTTAGTAGTAAATGTATCATATAACACCAAGGGAAAAATGATTCCTATATTTACTAGACATTCTCTCTGCTTTAAACTTTACCAGTAAGAAAAGGCAATTCTATTTAACAGAGGCTGTAGCTTGCAAAAGAAGATACACAATCTACAAATTGAAAATATCTGTGAAAAGATAACATATTTAAAAGAAATTGAACAGCCTTCTTTGTAGCAGCAGTCAAGCAATATTTGATGTCAGAGAGGGGGAAAAAAAGAAATTCTGTTATTAGAGCTGATTTTTCTTGTTGTTGCTTTTGTTTTTTCTTTTTCTTAAATCTCTTATTGCCTAGCAGGTTGTCAGGGCCACCTCCAAGAGCTGTGGCAGTACTTAAGACTGCGAGTGCCCCTTCCCCACCTCATTGCATGATGATCCCAGGCCGGGTTTCCAAACACAATTATTCCCCTGGGTAACAATGTGAAAGGCAGCTGCAGTGAGCGTGAAGGTCACGCAAAGCAGGCCATGGATGCAACAGCACCTGCCTTTTGCATGCAAAGACGGAGCAAATTACGACATTTGTCGCCAAGGAACTGAGCAGCAGCACCATGTGTGATGGCCTCATGAGCACCATTTTCATCGTGTGCATGGGTATATCTTTTCAAATCTAGAGCAGCGAACAGATGTTTCATCAAAAGACACATTTAAAATAAAGATAATTATGCAGTAAGAAGCTTAATTACATAGGATTATTCAGGTCCACTTAATTGCTTGCCAGGCTGAGGGCCTCCTACATATTTGTGACAGAAGCACCCTTCTCACTGGGTTACCAAACTCGGTCATGGCTTCGGGACAAATGTAGCTGCTTTAGTAATCCAACTAATTCTAGTTTCTGATTTTCAGCTGCAAGGAGGAAAATTAAGCAAACTTACCAAGCATTAAAGTACTGTTTATTCCCATAGGCATTGTGTTTTCTTCCATAAAATATGAATAGCCTGAGCTACAAAAATGTAATGGTTTTATCACTGTATAGAATGAAGAACATTATTTTCACTTAGAGTTAGATAAAGAGGACATGATCCTCTGGTCTTACTGTTCACACATGCCTACGCATCTCCAGTTTTCCGAAGTTTGTTATGACTTTTTCATGTGGGCATTTAAAAATGGCCTTTGACTTCCCCTAAAAGGGGTACCCTCTTTCTCCACAAACAAAAGTCCTAATACTGTAAAAAGAAAAAGGTATTTAACTCTAAGAAAGAAACCTTTTTTAAAACTTTTGCTTAAAAAATACAGTGTGCACTGTGGAGTGTAACAGCCATTCTGTGGGACTGTATTCTCATGGTAGCTACTGAACTGATCATACTAAAACATTTCACAGAAAAATAATGATTTCTGTGAAATTATGCTGACAGGCTTCCAGTGTGATTCTATGGGCTCCTGGGAGCTTACCAGCTGCAGAGCTTGGATTCAGCACTGCTCCAAAATACAAAATGAGGGAGGCAGATAATGCGATGTGAATCATGCTGAACAGGGAACCCCCACATTTACAGAGTCCACACAGCTGGGGCTTTTAAAGAACACACAGCATCAACCCAGGTGTTTTTTACTCTTTACAGGTTCCAGAAAATAATTCAAGCAATTATTTTGTAGAGAGTTTTGCAATTAAATTTCATTGTTCCAGCCCTAACTGTGTTAGTTCCCCATAGTTAACATATTTTTTGATAATGTACTGGAGGGTGTTAGCAAAGCCAGACACTGAATTTATATGTAAGGGGTGTAAATGTGATACTGAAAGCATGAACAGTAAAATGGTCTCGATTTTCATCAAAGAGAGCACTATAATATTTGCATATGTCAAGCCATTGCAGACTTTTCTTATATAGAAAAACTAGAATGATTTCATTGTGCATTACTGAAAAAAAAAAACCCAAACAAACAACAAACTGAACCTGCAGAAGAATTAACTTTATAAGGAGTTAAAGCTTCTCATTTAGAAAAAAAATCCTTGGTTCAGTCTAAGCCAGTAAATGTAACTTAAAGCTTGGGAAAGACGATTACCCTATAATGGGTCCATTCACATTCACAAACTTGGGGTCATTTTAAATTCCTGCTATGTTTTGGAATGCTGCCCAGAAAACTTTGGTGTGAAAAATCTGCTGAATGCCTTCGCGCTACATTAGCTAACAGTATTTAAGGTCAATAATGCAGGTGCAGGCTTTCCTTCATTCATTTTAAAAACTTAAAGACTTCTTCCTAAACCTCTGTTTATAATTGGCTTTTGCTCAAACCTCTAAAAAGAAGAAAGAATTGGGGAAGAATGAGGAAAGGATACCATTTTGCTATTATCAGGAGAGAACATGAGAGAGGTGCTAATAAATCATAAACCAAGAACAAGTTTCAGTGTGGCAACTTAACTTTTATAAACATGTACGAGCACTTAGTGCGCTTGCCAAGCAAATCATAGGAAGTTATGCTACTTTCCACACTAATGGTGTCAAGGTGCACTGAATGTTTCCCCCCTGCTGCTTGAGAGTGACATTAGAGAGCTCGGGTAAAGCATATGCCCAAGCTCCTACTCTGCAGCAGCTATCGTATGCTAGGGTGACACCATGACTGATCACACCCAGGCACTGCTTCTGTCGCTGCAAATGGGCTTTCAGCTATAATGGAAACGTTTAGTTCAAAGCACCATATACATTACATGTGTTATTAATGGCTGAAACAGATTCTTCTATCCACTGAAAGGGTTTGTTTTTATATAAAGCAAATCCTCCTGTAAATTTGGATCTTTTATTGGGTTGCATATCAGTTTGAGGCATAATAAGAAGAAAACCCCCTTCTACTTTGCCTTGTATTACAGAAGCATTTAAATTTTTAATTTGTGTTTCATATCAACAAATTTATATACATCCACACACATTTTATTACCCATTTTATATGGCTCCATTTGTTTCTGTTGTAAATTGCTCAGTTTCTTAATCACCGCTAAGCATAAAATGCCCCATCAGTAAATTATTCCTACAATAAAATACATGATGTGGTTTACAAATGATGATTATTAATTTCAGGACAAAGATGTTGCATTTGTATTGTGGTTTATGTTCAATTAACACATTGCTGCATTAATGCAAACTGTCAGCACAGAATTGAACCAGAGACTAAATGAAAATGAAGTACCCTGAAAAGGAATTATTGCCTGGGCTAAACAGAGTAAAAGCCAATTTATTTGTGAATTTCCTTGTACAATACCACCTGAGGTATTCATGAGCAAATCCAGAAGCACAGATCATGTTTTCAAAAGGAAACTGTCTGATTGCTCTACCTTTTTATGCACTTTTTGTGGAAAGTATTGTGTCTCTGCACACATGATTGATCAATGATTCTAAAGCTGGAGCAGGTGCAGTTCATGAAAGCTAGATTACAGGGGTAATACATCTTTAAAAATAAGTCACCCCTTTTTTTATTAATTATAAAGAAGAATGTTTCCTAGGGCACATGCAGCTCATGAGGGAAAAGGGTGGCCACAGTGGAAACAGTAATTGTGATCTTTTAGATGCAAAGGATAACATTAATTTTATTTGTCAGATATGATTTTGCTAGAAAAACTCTGTAAAGTACTCTGAAAAACTCCAAGTAATAGCAGCAGATGGTAGTAGTTCAAAACCAAAATGCTGAATTAGACTTTTTTCAGAACAGGACAACTTTTTAGGACAAAATTGTTTATATGTTTTGAATTTAAATGCTGCAGAGGTTGAAACTAACCCTGACTGCAAACCAAGTGCACTAGGATTATGTTCTTCCAATATGTGGTATGTCTCACTTCTTTTCCTGCTGTCTCAATGTGTATGAATTGCAATGCTTTTTTTCCCCTTGAATAAATATCTGAATGATTGTAAAATACTGGCATCAGAAAACAAGTTGGCATCATTAAAAACATTCTGGATTTCAGCATACTGAAATCTGTTTAATATCAGGAATGCTAATTTGAATTAAGTGTCGCCTTCTTAGTAAGACATTGAGCTGTACATGTTTAAGAATAACCCCGTAGAGGTTGCTTGGCAAACCTCCCAAAAGCTTTGTGAGACACTACATTTCATTGTGGGGATTTAACACTAGTACTTGTGTATTTGTAGAGAAACTTAAAAAGTCCAGCTGGCACAAAATCACCACAAAATTGGCACCACAATCCTGAATAAACTGTCTCTGAGATTTACATTTCATTCTTGTGGATTACATCTGCTTAATCATATTGTCCCAAAGCACCTGAGCTCCCCCTCATTTCAAGCGAGTGCTGGAGGAGAATATCACCCGCAGGTTTTCTTCATGTAATAATTCCTGTTTCACTCCATGTCAGCAGCAGGGTGAGGCAGGATTTGCTTCCTCACAAAACAGCTTTTAGGACACAACTTCATAGCTGGAGGGCAAGCTGTGTAGATGTCATGTACTTGGGCACCATTGTTGGTCCATCTCCAGTTAAGGTTTCCGTGCTGGACTGTGCTGCACATTCTCCATTTGGGAAACCCTGCATGAAGACAGAAGAGAAACAGGGAAGAAGATAATACCCTGCTATCCCCAGAAACCAGGCAAACCTTCTCCACACATGTATTACCATACCATGGGCTAGGCTGGTGTCTTGCTTTGAAAAGACAGGTATCTGCCAAAAGGGACAAGGGCCTCTTTTTTTTGAAAGGAGAGTATAAACACCCCACCCCCTTCCCTTTTTCCCCTTCACTTTACTATGATTTTCGGAATTAAAGAGCTCTCAGGCAAAGATATGGGGGTAGGAATAACAGCTCTTTACTGATATATATATATATATAT
>VZTT01069656.1:46649-63539 GCA_013400855.1 Buphagus erythrorhynchus
GCAGGGTCAGTCCTGATGCTCCAAAAGGATGTGCTGAAGTGGGTAGGAGATGCAGGAGAGTGTCTGACCAGGGAGGTTTCAGGATCCCACAGCCAGGGAAGGCAGCTCCCACGTCAGCGTGGCAGAGCGGAGTTTCTAGCGACCGTCCTGCTCCGAGCCAGACGAGCGAGAGAGCGAGGAGAGCACAAGCCCCTTATCCCAACTCTTCTTTTTTTTCCCGTGTTGCCCCTCTCCTCCCCCCTTTGAGAGAAAACTGTTAACTGAGCTTATGGGCGTAGACCCCAACACTTAGCATAACAGTGGGAAAAATTCCACAGAAAGAAAAAGGGAAAATTCAACCCTCAACAGCTGGGCTGCAAAATATTTTTTGCATGGTTTATTAGTAAAGTTTGGTAAGAAGTGGTACAAATAGAAGATTTTCCTAAAGCAAATTTTTATATGAACTCTGATTTGAAAGTTCACCTTATAAAGTTCACGTTATTGAAAAAAGCATACAGCATGTACTATTACACAGTTACAAGCCACTGAGGAATATATACTGTTATTATACAATCAGCAAAAAACACAGTTACTTTGACTTCTTAGTAAGAGAAAGATGTTTTCTGGGGTATGGCACTTCTACAAGTCACAGTACAAGTGTTTGTTTGTGCATTTCCACTGCTTAGAATAAGATTTTTCCTTAGCCTGTGCCTCTGCTTAGCCCTTACCACCTGGAATGTGGTTATTCACAAGCATATGTTCAGCCTTAAAATTCACTGATATGCTGCTACATGGCTCAGCTTAAGCAAGATTTCCCCAAGAGATGCACCCCAGGAAAAAAAAAATTATAAGACAATGGTCTTCTTTAAAATTTCTAGTTATAAGTTATTTTTTCTTATGTTCCTAGATCTACCACAGTAGAAATCAGCATTAATTTTTTTTTTATTTTATTTTACTAAGAAAAATAATTTAGATATATCCACAAAAAAGAAAATGGAGGTACAGGGGAAATTACTGTCAAATTACTAATCTAGTTTTGATATTTAATCTGTGGGCAACATATTCTACAATGAATCTTTAGGATGAGGCTGGGGTCCACAGCTGACATAGTAGTTCAATAGTTATGCATACATAGCAATCTGATAAGATAAAACCTTACTGAAATTTTGAGTAATGATAACTGATACTGTAAATACTATTATTCAGGGAAAATTGAAATAGTAATATTTATGCCTTCTAGAACTACATGAAAAAAAATTTTCATTCCTCTACCCCCCAATCTGCAATGAATGATAGAAATTTTCTTGAAAATTTTCTTGAATTTACCATGCTAAATTTTCTTTCACTCAGGCCCTTTCTGAGGCCACTTTGGTGCTAAATCATTTATGCATTATGACTGGATTACAAGTAACTTCCTGATGTAAAAATAGTATATAAAACTGGTAAGAGGAACTTTGCCCCTCTCTTTAAAGGGAAAAAGAGATTTCCAGTATTAAAAATCAACTACTTCATAGAAAAATAACAATGTTCAGTGACATGTAGTTCATCTTTTACTACTAATTTGTTGTATGATAACCATTTATGTGCATAGACTAAGCTCAAATGATGCTCAGCAGCTCCGGGCAACTTTGCTGCTGTTTAGAACTAGTCCTGAATTAGGATTTTCTCTGTTTTCTTCTACTTGATAATTTAGCTAAAGGAAAACAGCTCATCTAATGGATTGCACTTACCCTGAAAGACTTCAAGTGCCAGATGATAAAACTTAGAATAAAAAATGATCAGATGAGACAAGGATGAAGTATGCAGATAAGAGTAAGGATAGATGTGTTTCAAAAAGAGGTAAAGTTTCTGGCTATGTATTCGTTACAGAAATTTTTTCTTTTCAAGATTGACTCATTATATGAAGAATTCTAAAAATATGGTCATCTCTGGCAGTCAGGATGCAGCAAACAAACCCAGTGAAATATCCAATCTGTTCATGGATATGTTCTTGAGGAGCAGGCTGAAAAATAATTTTGTCTTCATGAGACTGCTAACATTTACCTGATGGTTATACACTTGAAAAATATGACTTTGCATTTAATACTTGAATGTTGTATTGTTAAGTATTCAGGAATGGCTCAAAAATTGCCCATCTGGAAGAAAAAGAAAGCTAAACAAAACACCTGAGACATGTTTAATGCAGTGTGATTTAAAGAAAAGTGTCTTTCTTTTGTTACTGTTGCCTCCTAAATGTAATGCACAGTCTCATTTTTGAAGATTTTTCTCTCTTCCATGTAGCCTCAGAGGCCTCACTCCCACAATGCTTGCTAGTTTTTTCCCTTCAATAATACATGACTATAGATAATAGACTTTCAGTGTCACAGATTCCGCACAATCTCATGCTTATACATCAGAAAATGTCACTTTCCTTCAGATATGTTTTTAGTTACAAATGCCTTGCACATTTCAGTGGCTTTCTCATGCTGAGCACTTCATCTAGGCTTGGATTTGATCCAGCTCTCACCATAGGCAGTGGCAAGAATCTTACTGGCTTCAGTAGGGACTAAATGAAACTCTGTGGGTTTTATCCTCATTTCTATGTGTTCAGTCCCAAGTGCAGCACTTAAATAGATGCTTGAATTCATGAGTAGTCCTAGGGATCACTCACATATCTATAATAAAGTACAAGCAAAAGTGGGAGCATGTACACATATAGGTGTAATGTTATATGTATATGCTATTAAATTACTGAGGGCTGCACAGGTTATGAAAGAATATGATTTATCATCTTAAGTGTTAGAATCACAGAATCATGGAATTGTAGAGTATCTCAAGTTGGAAAGGGACCACAAGTCCCACAAGTCATCTAGTCCAACTCCCTGCTCCTCTCAGGACTACCTAAAACTAAACCGTATGGCTAAGGGCACCATCCAGTTACTCACTGAACTTTGACAAGTTTGTTGCCATGACCACTTACATAGGAATCTGTTCCAGTGGCCAACCAACCTCTTAGTGAAGAACAATTTTCTAATGTCTAATTCAGACTTCCCTTGAAAGAGGTTTTTCTTCTATGTCCTCCTGTCTTATTTCTGATCAGCAGAAGGAGGAGATCAGCGTCTCCACCTCTGCCATTCCCCCTTGAGCAAGATGTACACTGTAATGGGGTCCTTCTCTTCCCCAAATGAACAAGCCAAGTGACCTCAGCTGATCCTTCTAAGTCTTGCCCCTGGAGCCTTCTATCATGTTGGTTGCACTCCTCTGGATACACTACAATAGTTTGATGTCCTTATATTGTGGCACCCAGACCTGTCCCCAGCACTGGAGGTGAGGCTGCCCCAGCTCAGAGCAGAGCAGGACAATCCCCTCCCTTGCCTGGCTGTGATGCTGTGCCTGATGCTCCCCAGGACACGCTTGGCACTCCTGGCTACCAGGGCCCTGTGGGCTCATTGCCATCTACCCAAACCCCAGATCTCTTTCGGCAGGGCTGGTCTCCAGACAGTCTCTACTCTGTGTATTTTTCAGAAGTCAAACACTTGAAGAAACTAGCACTTTTAGACAAGGTTTTCATTATATCTGAAATTCTTCACAAATAGATGAACTGCAAAATGTAGCCCTTTATCTTACTCAAATTTGTTGTGACACAGGCCTGATTTTTTTTTGTTTACCTTATCGATAATGATCAGATGAATAGTTTGGGTGGACTATTTTAAATCAATAGATTATTTAGGCATTGTTCAACTTCAGTGTGCGATCTACGATTAATTACCTGAGTGTTTCAGTATGGTTTCTGTATTCTGTTTGGACGCCTTAAACTTCTGAGAACAGGAAAAGAAGGAGCCAGAAACAATAAGTACCCAGTCAAAGTGAGCACGCTTGATAACACATGAATGACTCGGTAAAATACGAAAATAGATGTTAATATGAACAAAATATCTTGATAATTAGTACAATTAAAAAACTGTTTTTGTAAAATACCTAAACCAGTATTTTTGCTATATTCAACCCTCTGTAGTTATTTCAGTATATCCATTATCAAATTGCTGCACAATAGTAAAAGTGCCACACTGCTGAAATGAGAAAACTGATTTTTGCAGGGACAAATGGGTATTGAATATTTTATGCTGTAGGTAAAGCAAGGAAGCGAAAGCACAGGTTCTTAAGCTGCTGTTAGTGCAACTGGCAGAGGATTTCACTGACCCATTGCAGATGGTACTGTTATACCTACAACTTAGTCACAAGAAAAAGTAGTTTAAATGAGAATGGTCTAGATGATACGTAACATCCTTTTCATATGCATATGACAAGACATAGAAAAAATTAAAAAAAAAAAAAAAAAGAGGAGTAAGAATTTGAACAGTTACCTGCCCTTAAAATACAATAGAATGTCAAAAGATTTTGTCTAGGATGAGGATGGTAGCTATAAACAGCAGCAGGAGTGCAGCTGGCTTCTGTGCATGAGGACAGTTGAATTGTGAGCACTTCAAGTTTTCATTCAGACAATTACAGGAAAAGAAGGAGCCTGAGAAGGTAAAATAAATTCTTCACATGGAAAATAATGACATAGAGAAAAAAGCCCTGGGATGAGAGAGCTGTGACCAAGAGGATGCAGATCTGGACCCAGTTTTCTCTGGAAGTCTGTTGCAGACCCTCCTCTGGAGTTGGATGGCATCTCACAGGTTCCAGGGAAACAGCCTACCCTGTGCAGGACAGACATATTGGTCTTCTTCTTTCAGAATTGTAGGACAGAGATTATAAACTGTGGAAAATCTTACATAAAAAAGAGATGGGAAGACATGAAGTATTTGGTGTCTTAAAAGTCACAGAGTTAGTCTTTCACTGAAAAAGAGAGCAAAATGCATTAGTAAACATGTTGCTTTTTTTTATTATTTAATATTCTGGAACTCATACAATCAGGAAATAAAAAACCTGTTGGGGTTTGTTGAGCAGGTATGCCAAGAAACATTTGTTCATGGAAAGAAAACTGTAAAATCTTGCAGTCTTAGATCTCATGTGATTTTTTAATATAATTATTTTTAATAAAATACACCATCTAAGTCTTTTACATTGAAATGTTCTGCATGGAAAAAGGCAATGCATTCAATATAGATTTTTCTCATACTGATAAAAGCAAGAAGCAATTTCACTGGGAAGTGAGTTGCACTACAGCAAAAACAACTTTAGAAACATGGAGCTGGGACTGTGTCTCCCATCAAATGCACAGGCACTGAGATTAACTTTGATGGTAATTGAGTGTAGAATTTGAAGTTGTCAATTTACTGCTGAAGTGCTGCCTATTCCTTAAACATTTGCCTTGTCTAAATGTAGCTTATGCAAATTTAAGAACAGAGTCAAGGGTTCAGCATATGCAAATATTCCTGTAGCTAGTGGAAAATTAAACATCTTTAGTTAGATGTTGGAGCATGTTATCCTAAAAAATATAACACTCTCAGAAGAGAATACCTAACATATATCAATGCTAATCATTGAGGAAGAAAATAAATTTGTTGCTCTTTATCTCAACATTTAGTTTAAAGTAGTTGTAAAACCCCAAGCTTTAACATGGGCTGATTATAATTCTGAAGCCAACTTGTCACTATGCCACAGAAGCCGTCGGCACCCTAGATGGTTTGCTGTTCTAGAATTTAGTTGATCAGAAGGCACTGATAGGAATTTGAGGCAAGTATTCCACAGAAGTGGACAGTATTTTAATGGAAGCTTATCCACGTAATGAGCTTGACAGGAAGCTGCTTTTCTTCTTGAAACCAAAGCAAAACACCATTTGTAACTATTTTGTAACCATTACAACTGTAAAACAAATCTTTTCTATTTAATTCTTTTCTGGTCAACAAATTAAAATGCATGTCATGTATGCAGATTTGATTTTTTATTTTTCATATTTTTTTTGTTTTGTTTTCAAGGACAGTTCTTTTCAGAATCGTAGTAGAGAAAACTCCTTTCTTCACCTGAAAACCTCTTTCACGTTTGGCTCATGAAAAATAGAAGTATTTGAAAGGGTCTTGAACTTTTTTTTAAGCTCTAGCATATCCTGAAAAGGCTTTGCCATGAAAATACATATCATATCTTATCATGGAAAGGGTCTCATCCCAGAAGAGTGTCAACTTCAAGCATATGGTAAACAAATAAGTTTCATTTACAGTTTGTCATAAGGTGCCACTTACATTTTGCTATGACTTTATCATGCATCACATACTTTATTTCACATCTTTACTAAATTCACAAACCATGAATTTAAACATCCCACATTTTTGACATGTTATTCCACATAGTAAGTGTCAGTTTTTTGAACAAAACCAAAGAATAACATAAGATTGAGATCAAATTGAAATTAGTCTGAAATGTAAAAGCTAAGCTAAATCATTTACAGCAGCTTCATAAAAGGATGAGATATGAAATGCAAATTGTCTCTGGCATTAAATAAAATAAGTTTAAACCATGTCATATATTATAAAGGTCTCTTTTGGTAGATTTTTGAAAGACTGTCACTTTATTAGAGCATAGATATTAATAGGAGATCAATATGTAGTGCTGGATTTTAATTTTAAATTGTTGGATAAATGCATATGGTAATTAAATAGGGAATTTTGTGATTACACCCTTTGCCAGAGATGGTGTAATTTTAACCATGCATCATAAAGTAATATTTTTTAATCTTTACTTATATTCTAAGATTTTAATAGTTAGATGACAGACTATCCAAGGAAGAATTACTGTCAGATGTTTTCCTTTTAAACTCTGGAGAACAACGCTCTGTTGAACACACATGGAGCATTTATTTCTCTCAAATAAGATTTTCTCATTTTCAGCTTGTTTTCTTTTTGTAGTCATCTTACAAAACAGTACTACAGCTGCTGGAGTGACTTTGCTGTTCATCTTTTTATAAAAATTTTTTATCTGCTCTAAGCATTTCCATTTTACCAAGTCTCTGATTTTTTTCTTTCTCAACACAGAAGAAATGCTCATCTGCAAATGACTTTTGTTCAGCATAGAAATGTGAGGATTCATGTGGTGAAAATCACTTGTTAGGTACAGTGTGACACACAGACTTGTGATGTTGTGACTAAAATCTTCTTGATATTGCTGGTTTTGTGACACGAGTTCCTATCGCAAGTATTTTAATAGGACCTAATTGGAATACTGGAGACCCAATAGTGAGAGACAATACATCCTGTTCTGATCTGTGCCACTGCAAATCTCAGGCTAATAATTAATATTTTTTTCTGTTCGAGTCTGCTCTTCTTCAGAAAGGGAATATATGCTTGTGTAAGAGTGACACAAATTTTAGCTTCACCCCTAGTTTTCCAGGTGCCCATGGACTGGCAGTACCAGAGTGCCATCAGCATTGTGGTACACCTGAGCTGATAACCCATGCCAAGAGACTTAGCAGCAGATATGGTGCAGGGGTAATTTAGGATTCTTGCACCCCTGTTTGAGCTTTTAATAGATTGTTTTTCCTCTCCTAGATGTGTCTGCTCTCATTGATGAGAGCTTGAACTTCTTCAATCACGTTATTTTAAATGCCGTATATTACACCTCTGGTCCACATCTCCTAAGCCAAAGCTCGATGCAGCAAGCTTAGTTGAAGCAACAACTATTTACAAAACTAGTTTTGCAGCTCTACACATATATTGTCTTAGACACTTCATCTGGAGTATGATAATGAACATTTGATTTGATGATCCCCAAACCAGTCACAGAAACTGGCTCCTGCCTGCAATACCTGGGAGTATCTTCAAACCTGTTACTGAGACAGCTGGTTTTTGCAGTATTTCTTGTAGAACATTTTTCACTTAAAATGCTGTCTTGATTCTGACCTCATTTTACACCTCCTGGTGTAAACCAGGAATAATTTTACTGAAGTCAGCAGAGACACACTGCTGTGGCAAGGTCAGAAACTGACCTTTCTTGGGAGTCATTCCAAGTCTAGTACAAAAGGCTATTAGGCATGTCATATTCAGAACTTGGCACAAAGTTGTAAATACTGGGTCAAAAATAGATATTTTTGTCATTATCTGACATATACTTTGCTCTTTCTAAAAGAAAATGTTGATCTAATTGGTTCTAAAATACCTTTCAGCAACAGCTGCCAAGTTCCTTTTCATGGAGAATGTGGAATAATTTTATTTTCTGTCGTTCTCTTATTATAAGCAGATAGAAGATTGATCAGAGAAAGCATAGCCAGCTTTTTAAACCTCTTTTTCTTCCACTCTAGGGCACCTGATTTGACACTTACAATACATCCTAGCAAAAATTTTTATTTATTCTAAGAAGTGAATAAGAAAATTTGTGTTTTATATGTTAATCCACTACTCATTTTTCCATTTTGCCCAAAATTTTCTTGGATGTCTAATGCAAATAAATGATTATATAGAAAACCCTCCAATATTCAAAAGTAAACTTTCAGTTTCTGCTGGTCTGTATTATCATCTGGAAATGAAATGGAGACATGTCTAACCTCTGGAAAAGCTCAGCATACTCGGAGCCTCAGCAGCACTCAACAATAGCACAACATCCCTATGGTAAAAGGATACCTAGTTCGTTAAAGCATCATAAATGAATAAGTGGAGTGCATCATCCAAGGCCCGTTGCAGCCATTTCCGCTGGCCAGGAGATTCTGCTGTCCACGTGGAGCAGAATAACATGTTTAGAGGGACACTGTCTGCCTGTTCTATGGAAATTAGTCCACTGACAGGCCAAAACCTCCAGACCTATGAGACCAGGAAGAGAGAGCAAAGTACCTTTTCTAGCCAACTGGTGAACACAGACATTCATATCAAAGGAATTCTAGCTTTTCCAGTGTATTGGGTCATCCAGTTGGTGTTTAGTCAGTAATGGTGTCCCACAGGGACACAGTCCTGTTTATTTGGCACAGTCCCATTTAATATCTTTATTCATTACCTCGATGAGAGGATCAAGTCAACCATCAGCAAATTTGCAGGTGACAATGGGTGGGAGTGTTGATCTGCTGGAGGTTAGGAGGGGTCTGCAGAGGGACCTGGACAGGCTGGATCAATGGGCTGAGACCTGTGAAGTGAGGTTCAACAAGGCTAAATGCCAGGTCTGACACTTTGGTCATAACAACCCAATGCAGCACTACAGGCTCAGGTCAGGGTGGCTGGAAATCAGCACAGTGGAAAAGGGTCTGGGGGGCCTGATCAACAGCAGCTGAACATGACCCAGCTGTGCCCAGGTGGCCCAGAAGGCCAACAGCATCCTGGCCTGTATTAGCCTTAGTGTGGCCAGCAGGACCAGAGAAGGGATTCTTCACACTGGTGAGGTTGTACCTCGAGTCCTGTGTTCAGTTTTGGGACCCTCAATTCAGAAAGGATGTTGAGGTGCTGGAGTTTGTCCAGAGAAATGTTAACTAAGCTCATGAAGTGTCTGGTGTACATGACTTATGAGGAGCAGACGAGGGAGCTGGGGTTGTTTACCCCAGAGAAAAGGAGGCTCAGGGGAAACCTTACTGCTCTGTACAACTCTCTGAAAGGAGGATGTAGCCAGATGGGGGTCGATCTCTTCTCCCATATTACCAGCAACAGGATGAAAGAACATAGCCTCAAGCTGCACCAGAGGAGGTTTAGTTTAGACATTAGGAGAAATCACTTCATGGAAAGAGTGGTTAAGCATTGGAATAGGCTGGATAGGGCACTCAATGCCCTTGGTCTAGTTGTCAAGGTAGTGATTGCTCACAGACTGTATTTGATGATCTGAGAGGTCTTTTCTAATGTAATTTACTCTCTGATCCTGTGACTTTGTGATTTACATGGTAGAGTTTTGGTAGCAGGAAGGTTACAGGGGTGGCTTTTGTTCAAAGCTACTGGAAGCTCCACACACATCCAACAGAGCCAGGGCCAGCTGGTTCCAGGACAGACTCACCACTGGACCAGGCTGAGCCCATCAGTAAGAGTGGCAGTACCTATTGGATAACAGGTTTAAGAATGAAATAAAGTTATTGCAGAGAAGCAAACTGTGGACAGAGAAGAGAGCAATGAGTTTATGTAAGAGGAAGAATTCTGTAGATACCAAGGTCAGTGGAGAAGGGAGGGGAGCAGCTGCTCCAGGTGCCAGACCAGAGATTCCCCTGCAGTACATGGTGATAAACATGGTGAGACAGAAGTGCCCATGGAGGTCCACAGTAGAGCGGAGCATCCCCCAAAGGACTCGGTGCTGGAGCTGGTCAATGCCCAAAGGAGGCTGTGATCCCATGGGAAGCACGCACTGGAACAGGCTTCTGGCAGGACCTGTGGACCTAGGGAGAGCAGAGTCCACGCTGGACAGGCCTCCCACCAGGGCTTGTGAACCCATGGGTTTCCACATTGCAGTAGTCTATTCCTGAAGGACTGCACCACATGGAAAGGACCCATGCTGGAGCAGTTTGTGAAGAACTGTAGCTGATGGGAAGGATCCATGCTGCAGAAGTTCAGGAAGGGCTGTCTCCCATGGGAGGGACTCCATGATGGAGCAATGGGACAATGACTAATCTCTTCCCTCTGCAGAAGAAGGAGAGTCAGAGCTGACATGGATGAACTGCCCATAACTCAGGACTTGGGTTATGGATGCACAAAGCTCTGATCTGCAGCAGCTTTACCAGGGAACCCAAACCAAGTTGCTTTTTGAGCAACAGGTTTCCATCTGTACAATATGGAAAATGCCATTTTTCATAGTGCTAGTGATGAGAATAGCTATAACAGGGACCAGGAAGCACTCATATCCCACGGTAACAGAGATTGTAGTAGCATAATGGGAGGCATCCTCACAATGTAAACAACATGCAAAGCATGGAGAAATATTTTTTCATAGCTTCATCTGCTGTTTTTAATTTTACAACAACAGATACAAGTTTTACTACAATGCTTTGACTTACCTACATGCAAATATTTTGTAACAAATCTGGACTTTTAGTATTATAAAATGAATATTAATCCTAGTAATCAGGAACAAGAAAAATATAGTTTGGAGCTTTGTACACAAATAAACATTTGCAGATAATTTGCATCAGCTCTTATATGTGTGATCTGAGTTCACTATATTGAAGCTATTGCCTTGTTAGTCTTGGCAACATGCTGCTGAAAGAAACACAGCAGTTGTAGGGAGGTTCATTCTTTTCCTAATGTGTACCTAATTAAATGGAACTGCTTGTGTTTTCATTTTACCTCAAGCCTCCATTTGTCAGGAAAGAACAAAAAGTTGGTTCTAGTACCATGGCAGTTCTTTGTGCAACAAGCTGAAAAAAAAAGGTTTTTAGGTTTTTATTTCAACCCAATCAAAAATTTGGGTGTTCACAGGCATTATTTGCCAGGAGATCCAGTTGAAAATGTGTAGTTCTTCTTCATAAAATGAGAGAATTTGATGTTAATTATTGCAGACCTTTGAGTCAACCCAAGGTCCTATTCTAAATTTTGACTTTATAAGCAGTATAACATCTCTTAGTACAAAATATGCTCTTCCATTCTGGTGAGATCTCAGGTCCTTACATATAATGTTTATTTCCTGCCGTGGCTTCAATTTATTTTTTGTAGTGTTAGCAGATTTCCAGCTGTGATTTTGTTTGTCTGTTGCAAATGTTAAACAATTTACAGGAGAAATTTCAGGTTATGGGTTTTTTCACACTTTAAACATATAAAGATTAAAGAATGAATGTGCAATCAGCATATAGAGAATCCATCTTACAAGAATGAAATCAAAGGTTCAGCTTCTTAATTCCCAGTGGAATTCATAACATCTGCTTTCACTGTTACTATTCTTTTGTGTCTCCTTCAACTAAATAAGGTTTTTAGAGGGACAGTTTGGTAAACTTAGAAATACAGTGATAAAGCTTTGTTTTTCTTTCTGGCATGACATGGAAAATGTCCAAACACTTGTTTCTAATAAAAAATCTAACAATCTAACACTTTCTATTACAGTTTAATTTTTCTCCTTACTGTTCCCAAAGGCATAAACTCTTGTCTTTTTTTTTATTTTTTGGTTTGTTTTAAAGAGGAGGTACGTCTAACCTTTATTATAGAGAGTGAAGGTATTAGAAAAATTCCATTCTGAATGGCGTCTTCATGGTTCTGTGCACAAGGGTGGGATCCTCAGCACAAGTCAAGGAGTGGGTGTTTCCAAGTCTTTGTACTCCTCTGCGCTTACATTTCATTACATTGAAAATCTCCCTTGGCCAAACTGTATCCTACCTGACAGTGATTGGGAGAAGAATGTGCACAGAAGTTCAGATACTGGTTCTTGGCCTGCTAAAGTCACCAAGTCCATGAGGGACCTCATCTAGGAGAGAGAAAAAATGTTTTATTTTGTTTTTTCAATTGCAATTTTGAGAGACTGTATTTGGTAATGGGAACATTTAAAATATCTTAAGGAATTCTTCCATAAGAAATTTCTTTTAGAATCTGAGTTATTTGACCATGACTTAGATCCTTAACCCAGCAGATCCCTCCAAATGAAATGACAGAAACTTTGCAAACCCATGAACCAGTTTCCTTCCTATCCTCCAACAAGCAGGAGGCATTGTTATTGAACATAGCTGCTAACAATGTGCTGAATACTATCCAATAGGTAGTAAAATAAAACTGTAAAAAAACTATTTGGGTTTGATATTTTAGGTGCATAACAACTTCGGTACATATCCTGTAGTTATATACCAGTCCAGCTGTGGTACTCTATTTCAGTTGTGCATAAATATAGAAGAATCACACCAACAACCCATTTGTAAGTTTTGATTCCAATATTATCATGTGTATATTTTTTTTCAAATTGTGAGTTACAAAATATGTCAGATCAATTACAATTCATGGATATTTATGATTGTGCCTAGCTCTCTTTATCTGTCTATTTCTTCCCATTCTTATTAATCATACAAATGTTTTATAATATGATAAAAACATATTCATTTTTTATTTAAAATTGAGAGTTATTCAGATAATGTAAAATTTTAGTTATAAATAGACATGACTTATACTTCTTAATCTAAATGATTGTTACTTCTGCTCTTTATGAATTTGAATTTTAGTGATACAGTCTCTGAAATAATTTTACAATTTACAATAGCATAACTTACAATTTTACAATAGCAAAAGAAGTCCTATGAAGCTATTTTTTGAAAAGAAGTATGTTATGGTATCAGATATCACAATTGATCAATCCATTTAAAAGATATCACCTTGTTAGATTATCTGAGATTTTAATATCCATATTGTCTTGGTTTGAAAGACAGGTGTCTGCCAAGAAAGACAGGAGCCTCTTTTTAAAATGGAGAATGTAAACTCCCTCCCTCTAAATTATTATAATTTTGAAATTAAGGAGCTCTCAGGCAAAGATATGAGAATAGGAATAACAGTTCTTTACTAGGAAAATGAAAATAGAAATACAGTATTATGAAGCACAAACCCAAAAACACTGACAGAGTCAGAATACAACCTGACACTGTCAGTCAGGGTGTTGGTAGCAGTCCCATTAAATGGTGGCTGCAGTCCTCCTGGATGACAGAAGTGGTTCAGTTGAAGCAGTGCTCCTGTAGAAGGGTGCAGTTTTCCTCCGAAGGTCCAGTGAAAATGTGGAAAGGTCCAGTTTTCCTCTGGAATCCAGTGGAAAAAGGCTGCTTTGGTGTTCCAAATCTCAGTTTTTATCTAGGTAGGGAAGGCTTGGCTCCTCCCCTTGGCTGGAGCATCTCCCAGTGGAATGATGTAATTTTATCAGTCATTAAGTGGGACTCAATGGCCCATTAATAGATGATATCTTCCTGGAGGAAGGATGGATTGTGGAAAAGATAAAGATGACTGCCCACCTGGTTTTAACAGATGGCCCATTAGCAGAGAATATCTCCCACAGAGATAAGGATCACTGCCCCACCTGATTTCAACAGATCGAGATAGAATACATACTTTTGGTCACATCCTGTATTGCAACCTAAGACATATAAAGAAAGAAAATTAAATGAACAATCAGTTTTCTTATAGATGAATACTATAGACTTAATGAAATGTAGATATATAAAAGATACAGCTCGTTAACTTCTGTCACTAATGTAGATATTGTAGGGAATCAATAGTTACAGCAGGATGTAACCCACTGACTTCTAGATATTTTATTAAGACAAGATATTTTTGAAATAATGAATATTGTCATTTGATACAGCATAATCCTACAGACCATTTGATTTGAAAAGGAAGGGAAGCAGCAGGTAAATAAAAATAAGTTTGGAGCTGGTGACTCTTTACAATGAAATGCCTGGAATTCAAGTAGTAAATGTTAAGTTTTTCTGCTATGTTCTTCTGTTTGTGGCTACTAGACTAATAACGCATGTTTAAGAATAAGAAGAAAAATAAGGAGTGTAGGATCACCAAATCATTACAAAGCAGGCCCTCCTGTCTAGGACACACACACATGCACTGCAATGCTATTTCACCAGGGAACCAATTGCCTACAGGAGCCTTTTGGAAGAAAGATGTAGGAACATCTTTGCTCCTATTTGAGGAATGATATAAGGGGCTATTTTTGAATGATTAATTAAAGGGAATCAATCTTCATTGCATTGCCACTGACATGAAAAGCACTGTAGCTGTGCAATAATCACATGCAATTATTCAACTATCCCTTTGGCAAGGACAACGTAATTAGTCCTGGTAGTGTCAAGAGATTTTCTTTATACCCAACAAATTGGTGGTTTTAATCAAGCATTGGTGAAAATTTATCATAACACAGGGAAAACAATAGGTGAAGGTACAAGGCCCCAAGTTGTGTGAATCCTATCTACTCCAGTACAAATTTATAATACTAACAACGTGATGAATGCTACCAGTCCTTGAATAAGCTGGTTATAATTCGGTATCAGTATCACACACCATAGCTCCTGTCGTGGGCAGGACCCTTCTCACGCCTCATTACTTAGCCTGCCTCAAGCCTTCATACCTCTTATTGTGGTCACCTGTTATCACAGCTATCAAGGGTGATCCTGAGCTGTCAGGAGGTGTCAGGTAGGTCCAAGCCCCAGGTCTACTGAAAACAAGCACAGCTAAACCCAAGATCATTCAGCCTCATTCAGTACCTGAGCTCGGAGCTCCCGTAAGTTGAACCTCCTTCATTCAGAGACAGCAGAGACCTAGAAACTCTTGTACTGTATGGGGAAATGAAACCAGTCTGTAATGAAGTCAGTAAGCTGTATCTTATGTTCTGTAGCCAGACTCTTGGCAGGCATGTTACAGACACTGATGTTTAAGCACTCTTGAGCCCCCAGGCTGTGCCACATTTTGTCAGATTGGCTTGTTCCTGCTGTTGGAATGCTTGTAGTCACATTCAGCTATGAGGTCAGTCATATTTCTGCTAACTATAACAGATCTACGCCAATACTGAATTTGGTTGCAACTCTTTCATTAGCATAGCTGGGGGAAATGCCTTTAAAATTGCCATATTACAGACAGTGGGTTCAGTGTGTACAGAGTATTGACATGAGAGAAATCAGACTTGCAGAGGGAGCCACTGGAAAAGACAACATGCTAGAATTGATTGCACGTCTGAGATAGTATCTGTCTCAGTACAGATAGATTCATCTGCATCTCATGTACTGTTGTATGAGGTAAATGTTCAGGCTGGTTTATTTGCTAAATCTTAACACAATATAGCATGTTATTATTTTATTGCATACTAATTTTTATATTACATTCTGTATAAGTCCAATAAGACAGATGATATGGGCAGTTCTTGTCAGTAAATCTGTGACAAGATTGTTTTTATTGTTACCTGCAATTCTCATCATGGCTATTTGAATACTAGCAAGTGAAAAAAAAATATGCCCTACAAATGATTTACAATCTAGAAAAACAGTCCTGTTCAGCAAGCCTAAAAAGGTAATGTTTAGACAAGAGTTTTCTGACTGTCTTGGAAGTCAAAATTTCTTTTAAGCTGAAATACTTAGGAAGGATCCATGGTCCATTTTCTACAGAGCAGATTTGGAGAACTGTTTGTTCAGGTTATATAAACCTGTAATACTTAGGTCAGGATAAAGGGAAGAAAAGCCCATTTTCCCCCATAAGTGTGGTCTATTTTTTCACCTCTTTGCAGACTGAGAAGAGGAGGAAAAATGGACTTTTCATTCCTCTATTCTTTTTCCTTTTCCTTTTTTTTAAATAGCTCTAAACTCCTCTCTTACAAATGCTGCTGGCCTGTATTGAAACACAAAGAAATCAGTAAGATAACAGCAGAAGCATTGTTCTTTCTGCCTTCAAGGGTTGTGTTCAGCTTTATAAACTATCTATTTCTGCTAGATAGGTTGCCCAGTGACTTCATACCTTCTGCTTTTCCTTGTGTTTTTCTAAAGGTAGGAGTAGTATGTTGTCTTTTTAATATCCACTGTCTCTGAGATTACTTTTGAGCTCAGAAATGCAAAACTTTTCCTCAGGCTACATTTCCATTTTCAGTGTTTTATAACCTCATGAGTGGGACTGCATTGCACACTGACAGAGGCATACATTACTTGTGGCAATGTGTTGGTTTGTTGCATTGTATTGCATTTAGTTGAAGGAACATCTCCCTCCATCCCTCCACTCATCTCCCACCCCCACACTCTCTAAGGAAAAAGAAGAGGGAGGAAAAGAAAGGGAAGAAAAGACAGAGTAGAGAAGAAAAAACCACAGTACACATATACAGGAGATTTTGTGTATAATCTAAATAATTTTTAGCCCTGCAGAACTCTCTTATCTTAATGACTTCCCTAAAAATTTGTCTTGTCAAACACAGTTAAAAGCTTTTGCATCATATGAATGGAAGCAATCTGGAAACAGCATAGCACAAGATAAAGAAACATATTGCTTTGGAAGAATCATGCAAATGTTGAACAAATATAATTACCACCAGAGAATTTTGATTCTTCAGCATTACATTTCCTTGAGTATACTCTATTCTTGAGCTATATAACTAACAAAG
>VZTT01069657.1:2972-27467 GCA_013400855.1 Buphagus erythrorhynchus
TCCATATCTCAGGTTTCCTGCTATCTCCTCCTTAAGGCCAGTTACTCTTACTCTGTTGTGGTTTGCTGATCGCAAAGTGAAAAATAAACTTTTTTTCCTTGGTTATAATAGGTAAAAAATTTCATCAAGTTTATTAATAGGACTTGGGGTTTTTATGCCTCTAAGTCCTGAAATACTTTGCAATGATCTTTCTCAATTAATAAATCCAGTGTTGTGTATATGGATATATAGATATATAGAGAGAACTTTTTAAAATACTGATTTGGTGTTATCCTTATACTGTGCAATTATAAAAAGTTACTCCTTTGCTGAGTTACCCCTGCCCAGATAGTCAAATTAAAAATCACAGTTCTGTTAGAAATTACAGAGAACAAAAAGAGAGCTTGTTGGAAAATATTAAATCATGCCGCTTAGTGGATTGATACACACAATTAAACAATTCAGGTCATAAGTGCTCATGACTATCTTGTTGACAGTAAGCTACCACACAATAATTTATGGAATGTTTTCCATCATCTCCAACCAGCTATAAAAAATTACTTCCATCCTGATGGATGATGGCCTTAATTATCTCCTATCCAACTTATGCCATGCAATATGCCTATGTTTGAAATAAATTAATTTTATTAATATGTTAAGCTTCAATACCTGTCCCTTAATATCCTGACAGGGTCAGAGCTGTCATCTGGCCCTGCATCAGTTTCTTCGAAGGTGCTGCAGTCACCCACACCAGCCCTATTCTCTCACTTGTTTTCTCAGTTACTGCTACTTTCTCCTTCCTGGAGTCACTGATTTGCTGCATTTTTACAAGGGCTGAACTGACTCAACTCCCTTAACAGAGGCAGCAAGTCATGTTTGATACCTCACAGGTGATGCTGTAAATTGGTTTGAGCAATAGGTATCAAACTTCCAGAGTACAAAGAAAATCTGGTCTCAAGTGTTAACAAAGCTTTTTCTTTTATTCAGAACTAAACCTGCACACTTTTATTGCAGCTGGAGCTGCTACATTGTAGGAATAACTTTTTCTTTTTTTATTCCTTGTTTACCCCAGAAGCAGGGGAAATCATGGTCTGGAGGAAAATAGTAATACAAATCAAATCTGCGCTAAATTAGTTTTCATATATAGCAGCAAATTTAGACTTTGATGGGGAATTTTGGCATTTTAGAATGTCCTGAAAAGAAGTATGTGCTTCTTTCAGTCATTTTTTTTGAAAGCAGAACTGAACTTTGAGTGTTTCTTCTTCTTGTCACATTTATTAATCATTAAAGTTTCTGACATGTTTTCTTATTGTTGTTTAATAGTAATGTCAGTGTTAAACCATAATATAGGTGTATACATCTGTTGTTTACTCTGAGATGACTAACTACCATATATAAAAATTCATATTAAAAATAAGTGATAACATACCAATGAAATAATGATTTTTAAAAGCCCTCTGCCTTTGAAATACATTAATATATTTAAATAAGAAAAGAGATCACAGTTCCATATCCTACCACTGACACAGAGAGAAATAAACAAAATAGAGTTGGAGAACAGACCCGCATAACATACGGCTCAAGGACTTTGTGCAGCCTGCAGAGCATCTTTCCTAGCATGCTAACTATTTAACAGCAATGTGTACTGTTAGAAAAAGCAGGGTGTGCATCCTGGCTGGGCTTTTAACCAACCCTGCAACTCAACGCAGTGGATGGAATGTGTATCTCCTGGCCAGGCATGTAGGTGGGTGGGTGGACATTATTTATAGGAAGGGAAAGGCAAGAGACACTGGGCAGTCAAGGCAAAAAGGTAAACTCAATGATAGCAAGGGAGGTTCTTCACTGTGGCACAGAATGGACCTCATCTTAATATAACAGATTCCAGTCATTTACATACATGGTTCAGTAATTTCAGAATTACACCCATCCTTGCCTCCATAATGCAACATCTGGATTGAGTCTAGCAAACTCTCGAGGTGATTGAATCCTTGTGTCTGCACGATAAAGTTTTAGACCATCAAGGAAAATAATGTTATATGTATATACCATGTAAGTGTTGCATGCCTAAGTTTTATGCAAAATTTCAGGACATGTAAAATCCCCCGCACCCACAACTTGCTAATAACTTTTCTTGTTATCTTTGGTTTTATTATTACATATGACATTTTACTGAATTATTCATTTTTAATAGTTGTGGCATTCAAGAAAAAAGATTTAAGCTTTTTGAAATTATAGCAGTACTTCAAAAAGCAGATAAACTGTATGAGTAAGTATACTCTCCCCAAATGTGGCTATCTCAGGGTGCTGAGGAATTAGATTTCCATCTCAAAGGCAGTTATCTTGACATAACAGATTACTGCTGCCAAAAGAAAAAAAGCAGTATTTTCCTGTCCTCTCTCATACTTCTCTCCCTCTTTCTGCCACTTTTAGTGGTAGTGAGTAGTTAAATATCATGTCTCACAGAAATTGAGCCCAAGAACATGAATATACCTCTGAAGGTGGCTCCTTGGGAGTGCTCCTGAAAGCATTCTCTGTTGGAAATCTCAGACAGCAGCTTTCTCACACAGAAGTTTCTGTCTCCATGGCCCTGAATGCCACATTTTCAGGAAGGACATAAAATCAGCTGGGTAAGTGAAGGAGAGCCATGCACCTCATGTATCCTTGGTGTAATCAAGTGACATATGCTTTCTTCCTTCCATTTCAGCATTTCTGTCTTCTATAAACATTTTCAGTCATGTTGTCTGCTTTGGCTGTCATGAGTAAATGCTCTTATTTGCACTTGACTACAAAATTTAATTGTGAATTACTGTACACACATGAAAATGGCAAATGCTTTAACTGGGAGGTTGGACGACAGAAATTTCCCAGCCCTCCTTTTTTGACTGCACAGGCCACATGAAGAACCCAGCGAGGCCAGGAGGGACAAAACTGGCCACGAGAACATGAGATTTCTGGTCTGCAGTGAGGTATCAGGAAGCACACTTCCATCTTGAATGTCTTGAGAAACACATCATAGTGTCAAGTTACAGTATGCTAATGATGAAAAAGTCTCCTCACTAACAAAAATAATTCGAATAATCCAAACTGTATTTAGATTAAGTCTGAGGTTGGTTATTATACCAACAAAATGTGTTATCCTTCAGGGAGAGAAGGGCAGAACACAGAATTGCTGAAAGGAATCAAGAGACTTTAACTATAATTGTTATATGTTCTGCATGTGACAGAAAAATCATAAATAAAAATCCAAATTAGCTATTTCCATTCTTCAGCATTGAAATAGAAAATTTAGAGTGATGGAACTTGATATTTCTCTGCCAATGTGACTTTTCATAGTTTTTTTGTTTGCTTTCTCACACATGTTCTCTTGGTAGTGTTTCACTAACTCACTGTTATCTTGATTGATAATGAAAGCACCAGAAAATACAAATACTTTTCAGTTCCTTCTTTTTTTGCTTATATTGCATTGTAATCCCACTCTGAAGTGCTTTTTTTAAAATAAAATATTTCACAAGAACAAAATATAATTACAGATGCATTCATATGTCCTAAAAGCTGCCTGTACAACATAGCACTGGTATTCTATTTGCATTTTAGATTGTTTGAAAATGTCTCTACAGTTACCTTGTAAAACTTCGTACCATATGTGTTATTAGTCTAACACTGTTCTCTCATTTGAACTACGACAAGTAGATACTGTCAGATACTAGACTGGTGAAAATAACTTCAGTGATTATAAACTGAGTGTTTTTTATAAGATGTTTTTCCAAGCAAAATTTGTGCTGATATATCTCTAAGAATTTAAAAATTATACATCTGATTCAGAAAACACTATATAGTGTTCAAATGTACACAAGAGAAGTCTGCCTTTTTATCTTATTTGCATATATCTCATATGCCTAGAAAATATTACTTATTTACATTCATCTTGTTACTTCTGTATAAAGGGTGCAGACTCCAAAAGGACATGTTTCTCCAGTATAACAGGATGTATTTGTTTATTTCTGCACAGTGTTTGTGCCACTGCAGTTAAATTTGCAGCCTACATTTTGAGGATATACGACTCAGTTTGAAGTTATGATGTTGATTGTCTTATCCATGTTTTTCCCCTTGAAGCAAGATGAAAAATGTTCCAGCAAAAGCATAAGAAAGCTATTTTAAGATCTTTGAAGAAAAATTAATATGTTGCGATGATGATATTTCATCTTAATCTGGCATCGCCCAGACTTGTCTCTTTCAAGGAAGGGAGGACATCTGGAAATGAGTGAAAGCCACAATAAAATAAGATTTTTTTACTGAAACATGATGGCATAGTTGTTTCTTGACAGTTAAATATTCAGTGAGTAGGAATAAGTGGTATGATAAAGGTGCATGATTTATTGTTATATGCAATTACATGAGCTGCACAATATTGAAAATTTTCAGGAAACTGAACTGATATTTTAGAAATAAAAATATGAAATACTCATGGATATTCATAGCCTAAAAGCAAGAAAAAAAAAGCACCTCTAAGTAACTAGGGAGAGATTCAGTGAACAGGGATAACACTGTAAATTATTATGTTTTCTTTGGTGTGATTTTGGTTCTCATATATAATTCCTAGAATATATGAAGGGAAGAAACAATTTTGGTTTGATATTTGAGTTTCATAGTCTCTGCCTCTGAATGCAAAACATGAGTCTGACTTAATTTCCACTTATTTGGGCAATGCAATTAGTATAAATAAATATATACATATATATAAAATCTCATGCGAAACACGTTTATAATTCTGGACACCAATATTCAGAAAAGGCAAATTCAAAGTGAAAAGGAGCAAGGAGACACTAGTAGGATGAACAGATCACTGGTGAGCTGATCTTTTCTGAAGAGCATTGAAAGACCTTGCTAGTTTGTCAAACCAAGCAAAGTAAAAGTTAAAAAAAAAAATTTTATCTGTAAATTCTTCAGCCAGGTATCAGGAGAAAGGATGAACTATTTAAGTGATGTTGGCAAAAAAACAATCATATATAAACTAGTCCTAAGTAAATTCAGGCTAGGAATAAATAGTATTTATAAACCTTACTGTGTTGGGTTTGCATGGCCAGGTTTTGGTAGCAGAGGGAGCTACAAGGGTGGCTTCTATAAGAAGCTGCCAGAAGCTTCCCCCATGTCCTGCAGAGCCAATGCCAGGTGGCTCCAGGATGGCCCTGCTGCTCACCAAGGCTGAGTCAATCGGGAATGGTGGTAACACTTCTGTGATAACATATTTAAGAAGGAAAAGAAAAGAAAGTTATTGCACAGATGTAATTGTGGCCAGAGAAGAGCAGAGTGACAATATGTGACAGGAACAGCTCTGCAAACGCCAAAGTCAGTGGAAAGGGAGGGGCAGAAGGTGCTCCTGGCACCCTTGGTGAAAACCATGGTGACTCTGCTGTGCCCCTGCAGCCCAAGGGGATGCAGAGATCCACCTGCAGCCCATGGAGGACCATGGGGATGCAGAGATCCACCTGCAGCCCACTGGGAGGAGACCCAGACTGGAGCAGATGGATGCACAAGAGAAGGTTGCAAACCCAGGGGAAACTCATGCTGGAGCAGGCTGTGCCTGAAGGACCGCACCCCATGGAAGAGTGACCCACACTGCAGCAGTTTGTGGAGAATTGTTGGCCATGGGATGGACTCACATTGGAGAAGTTTCTGGAGGACCATCACCTACGGGAGGAACCCTACACAGGAGCAGGGGAAGAACTTCTTCCTGAGCAGCAGCAGGAACAAGGAGTGATAAACTGACTGCAACCCCCATTCCCCATCTCCCTGCACTACTGGTGGGGGAGGAAGTAGAGATTGGGAAGAAGGGAGGGGTGAGGAAGAGGTATATTTTAAGATTTATTTTACTTCTCAGTATCCTGCTCTGATTTTGTCAGCAGTAAAATTCAATAGATATCCCCAAGATGAGTCTGTTTTGTCCATGACAGTATTTGGTGAATGATCTCTCTCTCTCTCTCACATATCTCAAGCTATAAACCTTTGTTATATTTTTTCTTCCCCATCCAGCTGAGAAGGTGAATGATAAAGAGGCTTTGGTGGATGCCTAGCATTCAGCCAGGGTCAACCCACTAAACTTACTGAATTGATGTTCCAGACCTCTCAGGATGTCATAACAAAATAACATGAAAAATAGGAATTAATAATTTGAAAGAAATCTTAAATGCTTCCAGTGTGAATTTCACGCACCAGTGTTTTCTACAATGATTGAAGATATCTTTTTAGGAGCAATGTTATTTAACAGGGCTCTCAATCACCTATGCAGAGTTTTGGATGTCAAATTGAAGTATTCCTCTGCAGTTTCTACAATCTTTCATTATTCCAAGTTTTTTAAATCTGTCCTACATCTTCCAAAATCAGATTCCTATTTTCCTTAAAAGCCAACTGTTAGAATATAACACTTTTTTGGCAATAATACAGATAAGATCTGTTGTCTGCATAAAATATTAACTAACCAAAAATTAGCATCAGATAAAATATTCTGCTACTTAATATTGGAAAAGTGACATCCCAATCAATACAAACAACTGAGTTACATTTCAAGCTGCATTTACTCATATGTGATAGCAGTCACCTATGCCTGTTGCCTAAGAATTAGTTATTGAAAAGGCCTATTCTAACAACACTTCACCTACCTAACCCCTTCCCTTTAGCTCTCCTCTTTTAAAAAGTTGCAGATACTTCAGAAAAAGATTTTTTTAGAACTCTCAATCTCACTTTCATGCTGCAAAAACTGTGGGAAAGTAAGGAAGCCCTGGTTTGAGTACCATCTAAAACCTATGTCAAGAAAGAGGTCAGAGTGAATAATTGGTGTTAGACATGCACTGCCATGGCCTCTGTCTTGGGTCTTAAGAAACAGAGAGAGGAGAACCCCCAGTATAGATCACTGATCATAAGGCTATGAAAATTGGCTGAATATTTTCTCAGTGTAGTCCTTGAAACACTTTGCAAAGTATCTGGTCTTGACATGCCTGTCTCATTGGATGAGGGGTAAATGAAACCATGCAGATGTTAACCAGCCCAGTTTCTCATTATACCTATGAACACTCTGGTTTACTCTGAGTCAGTTAATACTCTCCCTAATTCATTTTGATCTAAGCTACTTTTAAAAGTAAGTTATATGTATTCATTATTGCTACACCTTTTTTCATTCAACATTTCACAGAAACTTCTGGCCTTTATTCCTAAATATATTATCTTGATAATATCTCTAGCACATTCAAAATTAAAAACTCAAGCTGTTTCTCTGGCATTTGCATCATTATCTCCTCATCCTTAAATGTATACTATGCCACTAGAAGTAGCAGCCCAACAAATTCTCTCTTTGTATCAAACATTGAGCATAAATCAAGCACACAGTCATTGAAGCAGAATATCTGTTCAATCCTGTCAGAGGGAGACAAAATACATTTTCACCCTAATCAAATTTGTAAAGTGAAAATCGTTCAATTTTCAGAAACAGAATCAAACCCCAGATATTTGTCTTTGATCAGGGAACACATAATTAAATTATTTGGTTTGAAATTATTTTATTTTTTGTAATTATTTTTTCAAAGAGTTTTTTGTGTTTGTATTTGTTGAATTTTACTACTAACAGTTTGCCTTATGGAAACTGTTTTATGTTCATGTCTTTCAGATTGGCTAAATTCCTCAGAAGCTTAGAGATCCACTGTAGGTATAGGCTCAAATAGAGGACTCTGGCAGAGAATTAGTACGTCATATGGTAAATAAAAATCTTTTATTACCCAAAAAATTCAGGTGGAACATTTCTGATTGTCTAAGGCTGAAATGGGAATGCATAAATAAACTGATCAACACAAAATTTCAAATTGAAACCTTCTGAAATGTTGATATTCCATCTTTTTATTCTAATACTGAATTTTTTACATTTCCATTACTATAAGAATTCAATAGCAAGTTCTACAATTCACATACCTGTGAATGCAGGATTTGGGGTACATATTTCTAAATGTTTATGCAGGCATTTTATGGCTATTGCTGGACAGGACTCAATATTTTGATAATTTCTCACATATTTCTATCAGAATTTTAATACTCCTTTGCTATCTGTGCAAGTGTGTTATTATGCTCAGATATATTCAATTTTCAGCACAGCTCTATTTCCCCTCTGTAGATTCTTCTCATAGATTTATCCACCTTCATGCCTTACTAGCCCTGCAAATTCTCCTCATAAGTGCCTCATAAGTCTCCTCAATACCAATCCAAGTTAATTCTTCTCCTATACCTGCATTCCATTTCCACTGTCATCTCTGTCAGAGAGCAGATTCATGAACAGGAGCACCAGATTCATGTGAAAATGAAACACAGAAGATTCTGTCACTTTCCTACAGCAGACTTCTGAATGATGCAATAGATCTCAGTGTTGGGAGGATTTTCTTTAATAATCTACATTGTTGTTTTATTTAATAGTGATTAATTAAACAACCCATTCGACCTCCATATACAGTATTTCTGTCCCTTAATAACTATAGCCAGTTACTAATTCCTTGATATTTCTTCTAGTTCAAGTGGCATTCTTTCTTGACAAAAAGGCAATCAATGTTATGGAAGGTGGTGAAAAGTGAAAAAGAGGGTTGTTCCCTACTGAAAAAGACAAGTTATTTTAAATTGCAAGGAAAACATAATTATAGATAATTACCACAGATTACATTTTCTACATACATGCACTAATTAAATCACCTATTAGATGATTATATTTTTTATAGATTTTTTACTTTCTATTTGGCATTACATATGATAAATCAAATACACAATAAATGAAAATGACAGCATCTATCAAAATTACCCTCAGAATCATTTAATTCTTGATAAATATGGTAAGAAAATTCCCAGAGTATTGAGAGAGAAAGGTAATAGTCTTTATCTATCTCCAGTCAACTGTGAAGTTAATTTAATAAACAGAGAAATTTTAGTTCCAAATATATTTTATTATTCATTACTATGACCTTGTGGCTGATAGAAAACAGTTCATATCATTCCTGTATTACTCTAGGTCAGATCTTAATAATTGTACAAAACATGTATGAAAGGGTAAAAAATAGAGAAGAAAACAATGCAGTTTTTACTTATCATATGGGATCACTATTATTTATTTAAACAATGTAAAAGCCATAGAAACCGAATTTAGAATGTATTCCATAGCAGATTAAACTAGCAAATCCATAGGGAACACAGCCTTGTACCTTTTACAGAATTTCAAGGTTTATACCCAGGAATGGAGGAAAGATAATGCCTCATACATTCCCCTATCAATTTTTACTAAATTCACTGGCATGCAATGGCTAAAATGAAGCATTCTAAACTATCAGAAGTCTCTTGAGATAAACATTCTTCTCACATATCAACATCCCACTACAGGTGCACATTTTTGGTTATCTCCTTTGACTAGCTTGGTGATCAGCTTGTTGATTTAAAACAATGGTACTTCTGCAGGCAACTTGGGAAACAAAAATAATTAATTCTACCCATCTTTCAACACTTCCTTCTTAAAACAACAGTTCTTAAAGCAAAAAGAAATAACCATCTTCTCTTCCCTCATGACTCTTCAAAACTTCCCTCATATTATAGATTGTTTTGACTGAATCTGCAACATTGTCAGTGTCACTCTGGTACTTTCTACCTTAAGTCCCTTTCTACATGCTTATTGCAATAGTGTTTTTCAGGCTCAAACTGGTTTTGGATTAAATCCCTAATTTCTCAGTTCCAAAAGTAACAGTAATGATTTCTCCTATCTGGCTAATGACAATTTAGCATTGTCACCATGTGAGATATTGTATCCTTCTTGTCCTGTTTCTGCCAAAAATTTTATCATAATAACCACAATAGAATATGAGGCTTCTTTTTATGTTGGCGTACCTAACAGCTGTGTATTTTGATCATAGAACTCATTCTTCAAAGCCTCCAACTTTTTCCCAAACAGCAATCTAGTTTTAATTAAATTTTTTGCAGAGAAACTTGCTATAATAGTAACTGAGAGTCATGCTAAATCCCACATTTTTAATTTTTTCAACTTTTTGATCTTGAATTTTTGATTAATTCCCTGGGGTTCCTAGCTCTTGACTCCTCTCCTCTGACTAATCTGCNAGGAGTTGGAGACTGAAAGTTTTGCAGTTAAATTGCAAATATGCTTCTTCTGTCATTTCTCCTAAGAAATAGTTTCCTGTCTGCATAGTACTGAGTCCCAAAATTTGGATCTGAGCACCAGTCTGTACTGTGGTACAAATTCTAGTGCTCCAAGAAAGAATATTCAAGCAGTTACCCCTGGGGTAGAAGGGATGAGGACAGACAATCCTGTGTCAGCTTGTAGCGGCAACTCCTCATTTGTTCTAACAGCTGCAATTTACCTGGATGAGATTGTGGCAGCTCTATTTCCTGCCTTACTGAGCACTAAATAAAAGGAGCAGTGGCATCCACTCAGTGGTGCCTCTGGCACAAGTCTAGCACAGAGATCACACGATCCCTTCGTTTGTCTAAAAGTGATGAGGCAAAAGGATGGCAGAGAAGATATCCTGTCTACATTAGTGGTGTGGAAGCCAAGAAAAAAGCATTACAGCCAACAGTAGCTGTGCCTCGTTGTGGATTAACACTGGTAGTCCCTGCCGGTAATAGCATGTCTAATGTCTCCTACTCCATATTTCAGTCCTAATGTCAGTTATTTCTTTCACCAGAGAATTTCAAGCCCGGTATCACCCACGTCACCTTGTATTTCAACTCAACACATTCCTATTTCGTCCCCAGCATAGACTGAGATCTCAGTATGACTTTAAGCTTTATTTTACACTCGGCTATGACTGTGTCAACCCATTCCCAGAATACCATTATTGAATATCATCACAATTTGTTTCTCCAGATTCCTTCCATAAGGACTACACAGGGGGAAAAAAACCCCTCTCACTAGCAGGCATAATTAATTTTGTGTTTGTTTTTAAAATAATCAGCTAATTAGTGGTGTGACACAGTTCATTTGTGACTTTAAAAATATTTATGATTCTTTATGATTTGATTCTATGCTTTGGAGGAAAATAGCTTCACAGTGTTTAGAGTGTAAAGCATTGCCAATTTTCTTAAAAATATTTGGACTGCTGGACTAAACCTGCCTTAATAACTGGCAGTCCATGATACAGATCAGTCTTGGGCATAGGAAGATTCAGAGAATAGAGTTACCCTAGGAGCATCTTCTTCTTCTGGATATGCTTGGTAAGTTTGAAAAATATTAAAACATGTCTTGGGATTTCTCTCTTTACACCACTGCAGCAGTAAGTGATGGAGAAGAAACCAAATCTGGGCTGTAAAAATGAAGCTCCAGATAAAGTCATCAAAGTGCAAGTGCTTTAGCATTATTTCTAATATCAGATAATATTTACCACCAAAATAATCCTCCTATATACTCAAATCATAGCAACATTTAAAAATACTTTAAAAAATAGGCATCCTCCAGCACTTTCCTTCTACAGACATAAGTACTTAATCCAGCATGAATGGCGACATAAACTTTAATTTATGTCTTTGTAAAGCTACTCTTCAAAGAGATGACTACCACTTTCAAATAAAATATAATAAAATAAAATAAAACAACCTAAACCAAAAAAACTCTACTGTCATTATAATACCTGCAGAGTGATACCACTAACAGACCTGGCTGTTTGTTTCTAAGGAAGAACAGCTGTGCAACAGACTGTCTGAACAGTTCCTATTACAGAATGCAACATGGATCACTGACACAAAGGAAGCACTACACCAGCTGGCTTTCTGTCTTAGAGCATTTCTATTCCTAGATGATTTACCTGTTCTCAGCCCTGTCACCTCAACACTTCTACTACCCAATTAAAAAATGATGTTTCTGGATTCTCTCTGCTATAAATTAGATATGTTTTTGTTCAGATCAAACTGGATACTTTTTTTTAAGTTTTGAAATACATGACTTATTTTTAAACTTATAAAAGCTGCTTGATTATTTATTTGTGGTCTATTTTGTTCTCTTGTAGAGTTTAGATATGAAAAATTCTTTTCAAATGTATTCATATGCAGTGATCTACATTTCCTAATCATAATCATGTCAGCAAAAGTGGAGCTGCTCTTAGGATAACATTTTAGTCTAGAAAATGATTTCCCTTTAAAATGGATTCAATGGACATGATATAAAAAGAAGATGCAAAATTACACACAACAGTTTGCATAATCAAAACAGATATGTTTTATATTCAGGCAAGATTTCTTTTTGCTACATTAAATGGAAGAAAATAGACCTTTTGGAATTCGGCAAGTGTGCTATGGCTATAAATGCAGTAGCAGTGGAATTCCAGTAGGATTATGAAGAGGATGTACAGAACTTAAAAAAAGAAATCAACCAAGATAAAGAAGAAGAGTATAAAAGGATAAATGTTTTTTTTTTTTTAAACTAACAATAGTCCATTTATTTCAAATAGCAACTATATTTTCTACTTTAGAACTAAAGTTAAATTTATGAAAGCCTGAAATATGGAGGTGTATTCTTTTGTGCAGGAAATTTACTGGTCCTCTTTTAAATAAATGTAGTTCAAATGACATGTAATGAGTGTAGAGCTTCATTCAATAAATAATATCCAAGATATATTCATATCTACATTCAGAACAAAACTTGCTCATGTTATGGAATAAGGTTTGAAGGGCTCTGCAGGTATCTCCTAGAGACACTGTTGCTCTGGAGCAGACAGATTTCAAATTATTGTTTTTCTTCCCTAATGAAAAATAATCTTGATCCAACATATGAAAAGAATATGTTGCAAATGGCTACAGAAAGTACTGGAGTTTTTTTTCAAAGATGATATAAGGATAAGCTTGTGATAATTGTGTGAAGGTTACTGAATGAAAAATAAACCACTTAATATTTTATGGATAGAATTAATCAATGTTAAAACTAGCAACAACATTTTTTCTATCTCATAAAATTCTACAAGATTTCAGTTATTTTTCTTCTCATGCCATAGGAGCAAATCAGAACTTTCCTTATAAGAAGGAAGAAAGGGAATAGCTGATAACCCTCATGTCAGGCAATCCAACTGTTATACAGTTATATCTACTTTTCTTCCAGTGCTGGGCCAGCCTGTAGAAGCAATCTCTCAAACAATGTACTAGGGTTCCACTGAGCACGGTAATTAGTGAAGGAGTAAATATGGCAGGGAAAGGAGAAAATGGATGCAAAGCTTAGCAACCAAACATTGACCATGTGACTGGAAAGTGACACTGGTCCTGAGAAACAAGTTTTCCTGACTACTATGCATATTTTACTTATTCTTTTCAGTATTAGTCAAAAACCCAATTTCACTTGGATGAAGATGACACTGACTTTCACTTCTCAGCGAAAGTAACTGGGACAACAGAGGAATTTTTGATTTAATAGGAACTTTTCCTCCTAAGTGACATCTTTTTATAGGTGGAAATTATTTCTGCCAGTGCACTCATAAGTCATTTTCCCAGCATTGATTTAATAATGAGAAGTAGCACACTGTCTAGAAGTAAATGTTTAATATATATCTATCATCTATGCACAAATGCCTTCACTCATGAATCACAGGAAGATTCATCATTAGAGGATAATCACAAAGATTCAAAGGCTGTATTAACACATCCTCCTTACCACAGATGAAAAGAACTATTGCTCAGACCTGAAGGGAATCAAATATTTTAAATGCATACAGATTTTATTTATGAAGCCACCAAGAAAAAACAACTTCTGTTATTCACTAATTGCCTGAAGATATAGGGGCTTTTTATTTCTTCCAAATGCTTTGAGATTTTTTAAGATTAATTTAAGAATTTACACAAGGTATCTGACCTCAATTGCAATGATTACTGTCTGCTTTACTGTTTACTGCATTTAAATTCCTAGTATTTTGTGAAATAAAAAAGTGCGATTGTTAATACAAATGAAGAGCTAGTAGATTTTCAGATGAATGATAAAAATTCTAAAAATTATTTAGATGGCTTGAATCCTACTGATTTCAAGGAGCTGAAATTTATCTTTCGAGGGTATGTGTCAGGAGTGATGGGCAGGATTCATCTCACTTAACTTTAAACTGTCTAAGCAATTTGTCAGCACTCCCTCTACAGAAATGCAGGGCTACAAATCTCTAGAGTACAATTCATTCTTTCCCCATGCAGGATCTAAGCCAGATGAATGAATTATTCTTTGGAATAATTTTATCCTCCACTGATTACAGAAAAAACCTAAATGGCTGGCATAAAATGTGTGTTGAACATAGTCAAATGGAAGTGAAAAGAAATCTACCTCATGGATACCAGAGAAGTTTTAGTGGTGGACTAATGTCCACTCCAAATTAACAAGATGGATCTTCAGTCATTCTAACTTGCTTCCACTGTAAAAAGTCACAGTGGAAAGGAGGCTGAGCCACAGAAGGGGAACGTACTTTTCCTCCTGCTGGAAGTCAAATAAGAAGGAATTATCATAATAAGACTTATAAGAGTTATGATTGTCTAGGTCTTCCCTTGTGATTTAGCCACCTTGTAACTCAAAGCTCTAAACTGCCCAAGCTATGTTGGAGCAGCTTACACTCCTCGTTTGCAGTGGGAGTTAATTTTTTAGACATGAATATTTCAAGTAACTGAAACCCTTTAATTCTCACATTATTTTAAAATCTTTCCCTCAAGGTTTTTAGCCCTGGACAACCATTAGCAGGCATGTGTAAAATAAGTACTTTTTGTTTCAGTCCTGTGTTAATGGCTGGGTGTTTGCAAAATTAAAAAGATATTACGGAAGATAATGACTGTTGTAATTGCTTGTAGTCTCAACACAGATTTCTAATGGGAAAAATATGTCTTACCCTCACTTGCCGCTAGCATACAATCATAATTGGATAGGGAAATCAGACATATAGTGCAACAATTCAGTGAGTAAATTGAGGACTTCTGTTTCCACATCTCACATACCTGACAGTCTGCTACTTTAAAGGAATTTGAAAAAATAAAGAATGGCATGCTATTAGCAATGACATCTACCGCTTACTGAAGGGCATATGTAGATTCATAAAGAAGGGTTTTCTTTCAAACAAAAAAGGGATTTATTTTTTTTACAGTTGCACACTGTGATGTGACTGATTGGTTGTTGCAGAGCTAATAAAAAGATGACTACTTGCAGCTGATAGCATATCCTATTTCCATCTAATTTAATGGTTTTCTGCTGGGCTGATGGGAACCTAATCACAAAACATTGAAGATTCAGCTATTTCAAAGTCTGGTTGCAATTTCAACTGTTTTCTGACTACTTAGCCTTACTTCGTAGAAATCTAACCTCTTACTACTTGTTGTGAAGTTAATCATTAAAGTGTACACCAACATTATAATATGTAAATTTCACTCTCTCCAACCAAACATATGAGAGTAAATAGTATCTTTTTATGCCAGAGATAATTATAATTTTTCATTCTTGTTATTGATGCCTAATTAATTACTCTAGGTAATGCACTATTAATAAAAAAATAAGACAGTCTCTACCTTAGAAGACTTACTGGCTGAAGGTAAAAAAATCAAAGAAAGTGAGGGCAGATGTTGTGCAAAGGCAGAATTGACAGACCATTTCCATGAAGTATTTGTACATTAAAACCTTATTTTTTTAACTCATTAATATGAACCTGTGACTAGATTCTGCAAATCCAAAGTAGTCACAATTTTAAAAGCTGATGTATTGGAAATGCACTTGGAAATGCAGTGGTCCCAAAGTTTCTGGAGGCTAAATGTAGATAGATATTCCTCATTTAATTGCACAAATACAAAAGAAGAAGACCCTAATGGCTTCCTATATTATTGTTGTCAGGTGATAGTGAGGACCTAACAAAAAAGCCAAGTCAATGCTATTTGAATTATTCCTTACATGGCAACCAAAATATGGACATATATCTTAATACATAAATATTTCTAGATAATTTTTTTTCTTCTGGACATAAAACCAGGCTGCATAAATTCCTGTCAAGCCATAGGAATCATTAGATCTACATATAGTCTCAAAGTGCCAAAGCTGAGCATGTAATTGTGTTCCTGAGCTGGTCTCATATTAGTTGGGTGCTTTATCATTTTCTCAGCTTAAGCTATCACTGATAAAAATTATCTTCATGGCTTCACAGCCACTGAGGTCTGGCATAGACCTTCTTTTCAGTTAACACCAATATATATGTAGTAGTATATTAATGTTATTCATATAATAATAATAATAATAAAAATTCATAATATATTATACTTCAGCAGTCAATAAATATGAAGTTCAGAATGTTAAGATAATTTGAATGAGGTCTTGTAAACCTTTCTTTCAAAACTAGTCACACATTTGAACCAGCCTACCAAACATTAGACTCTTAGACTTAAATACATTAAAAATTAAGTAAGAAATTAATAGAAAACATGTGGTTACCTTGAAACTACAAACAGAAATAATATTTGTGTTAGTGTATTAGTGTTTTTTTTTCTTTGACATTAGTTAGATTGTTGTATTGTGTTTTTTGTGGCAAGGTTTTGGTGGCAGAGGGCCTATGGGGGTGGCTTCTGTATGAAGCTTCTAGAAGCTTTCCCTATATTTGACAGAGCCAGCTCCAAGACAGACCTGACACTGGCCACAGCTATGGTGGTAGCACCTCTGGGGTAAAATATTAAAGAAAGGGGGAAAAAAACTGCACAATACCTGCATCAGTCAGAAGAGATGAGTGAGAATATGTGAGAGGAGCTACTCTGCAGACATCCAGCTCAGTGGGAGGAGGAGAGGCAGGAGGCTGTCCAGCGGCTGGAGCAGAGATTCCTCTGCAGTCTGTGGTGAAGACCATGGGGAAGTTGGCTGTCACCCTGCAGCACATGGAGGACCACAGTGGAGCAGGAATTCACCTGCAACCCTGGAGGACTGTGCCTCAGAGCACATGGATATGCTGGGAGGAGACTGTGACCCCACGGGACCCCACATTGGAGCAGTTTGCTGGGAGGACTTGTGACCCCATGGGGGACCCCCACTGGAGCAGCCTGTCCCTGAAGGCCTGAACTACATGGAAGCGACCCCCACTGGAGCAGCCTGTCCCTGAAGGCCTGAACTACATGGAAGCGACCCCCACTGGAGCAGCCTGTCCCTGAAGGCCTGAACTACATGGAAGGGACCCACACTGGAGCAGTCTGTGAAGAACTGTAGTCTGTGGGAAGGATTCATATTGGAGAAGTTCGTGGAGGACAGTGTGCCATGGCAGGAATCCCATGCTGGAGCAGGGGCAGAGTGTGAGGAGTCTTCCCACTGAGGAAGATGGAGTGGCAGAGACAACACTTGATGAAGAGACCAAAACCCTCATTCCCCCTTCCTCTGCACCACTGGGCCGGAGCAGGTAGAGAAAATTAGGAGTGAGGTTGAACCCAAGAAGAAGGGAAGGGCAGGAAGAAAGTATTTTAAGAATTAGTTTTATTTGTGGTTATCCTACTCTGATATTACCTACTCTGATTGGTAATAAATTAGAATAATTTCCCCAATCTGAACCTGTTCTGCCACAACAGTAATTGGTGAGCAACCCCTCCTGGCCCTTGTGTCAAAGAAGAAGCCTTCCCTTACACATTCATTTCCATGTCCAGCTGAGGAGGGGAGTGATAGAGCACATTTGGTGGGCATATGGAGTCCAGTTAGGATCAACCCACCACTGTTGTTGTGATTATTTTCTTGTATAGAAATTCTGCATCTTAAAACGGAGGAGGAAGTCATCAGAGCTGGTGAAAGGTCTGGAAGTCATGTCCTGTGAGGAGCAGCTGAAGGCTTTGGGCTTGTCTAGTATGGAGAAAAGGAGGCTGTGAGGTGAGACCTTATTGCTCTCTACAGCTTCCTGCAGAGGGGAAGGGAGCACCAGGTGCTGAGCTCTACTCACCGCTATCCAGTGACAGGATGTGTGGAAATGGTTCAAAACTGCGCCAGGGGAGATTCAGATTAGACATTAGGAAGCATTTCTTAACCAAGAGAGTGGTTAAACACTGGAACAGGGTTACTAGAGGTGTGGTCAATGCCCCTGTGTCCAAGAGGCCCTGTCAGAGTTGAAAAGGCATCTGGATAATGCCCTTAATATTAGCTCTGAGTTGGTCAGGCAGTTGGACTAGATGATCATTGAAGGTCCCTTCCAGCTGAAACATTCTGTTCTGTTCTATTCCTAAGACTAAACCAGAGAATTTTACAGTAGCATCCTCCATCGGTTTCTTAAATAAATAGTAGAAAACACCAACATGCCTTTCCATATTTTACGTCTTTATTTCTCTCTGTCTTTCTTTATAATCTATAATGTAACTTCAGAGAGATTATGAACAGCTGGACTTTACAACTCTCTATAAATTACTTCTGTAAACTTATTTTAGTCTGTCCTACTCCAGTTGTTGACTAAATTGAATAGGACACCTTAGAGTCTTATTCACTGTTTCTACTTACTGTGAATTGCATAATTTCCTTTAATAGGCTCCATTTCCTTACTTAAACCTTGAAAATATTTCAAGGGGTTTTTTTTCTGTGAATATGCAGAACCTGAGCATGGAAACAAATGCAGCTTTCTTTATAATTCTTTGCCTTTCTCCTTGCTATCTGAAAGGTCAAATATATTTTAACTCAAATTACAGGTAATCAAAACCAAGAAACTCAAAATCATTCATGTGCTTCCCTCTAATATACCCTGTGTAACTGCCTCAGCACAGGAAACAATTATTTTTGCCTAATTGGATTTGCTCAGCCTTAATGGTTTTTCTATGGAATTTACTCATTTCCAAAAGAGCTACAGCAAGAGACATAAATGGGCGTGGTATATTATTACCAGTGTATTATTTTTGCGTTAGGAATTCCCTTATTTGGACTTATTTCTTCTGAAATATTCCATTGAATTTGACTACCAACAAACAAGTTAACATACTGTGAAATAACACATTTCTTGGATAGTTCTTCCTGTGGCCTTGAGTATGGAAACTGCAGCCTGTAAATATTTTTTAAAATATTACTTCAGTTTTACAACATATATTTTAATGCTCTAAATGGTACCTACAATTCCATTATGATTCATCCATAAATCCCATATCAGCATGTCAAATACCAAGGGTAATCTGTATTGTTACTATGTGGTTAACTCAATCTATCAAGGAATTATGAGCATGTTTGGTATTCTGAAGTGAGGAGATGATCAGACTGTGGTAGACCATCCTCAAGCCACACAGACATGTAATGTGATAACTACCAATTGCCTTGAAATTTTTACACAGTCATAGCTATAATGAGAAAAGAGGAAGTGTTTCTCCACTTCCACATCTATGTACATGACCCAGCAAGAATCTGACCACAGTGTCAGGACAAAATATTAAAATTAACTACACCTCTTTGCACCCAGCTTTGCACAACTGCTCTCTTGAGTGAATAGTCCTGTTTGTGTCCCCATTCTGGGACTGCAATGGGTTCTGCAGTCACTGGCTTCTTCAAGAAACAGAATAAAATGACTGGGTGAAGCAAGGTTTTATAAAAATGAGTTGTTCAAAAACCACTTACAGAATCGATTGAAAAGGCTATGATGAAAGCCAGAAGTCAGGAAGAGTTAAAAGATGGGGTTGTGGCAGGAAAGGAAGCATATCTAGCTCCTCTCTGGAGAAATTAGGTGGAAACAAATACAGTAAATCCTACAAAAAGGAAAATCTTGAGCAGCTGGAGACAAATCCTTCAAGAGAGAGTTCACGGACTATGGACAGACTGGAAATCATGCTGGTAAGAGTAGAAGAGTGTAAGAATGCATGTTTGCTGAGAGGAACCCAGCCTGCTCTGGAGCAATTAAACATCTGTCATTATTAATACTTAGACAAGCCTGTAAGTTTGTTAGGGAGAATGTTACGGCCTGGAGCACAGAGTCTTGTAATGGATGTAATAGTATAGTAATTTTATACCTCTATATGGCATTTTTTCCCTTTCAATGCTTTGATTTTCCCATCTCTATTACACAAAAGAGAATCCTAGTCTTCTTCCAAGCACTGCTAATAAAATATCCAGAAATGCAGTTAATGTTAATATTAATATTGCTGCTGTATGGGGACAGGTTGTGTTCTAGAATCTGTAAGAGCATCTCATCTGTATCAGCTTTTCTGTCAGTGAAATTGTAGCAGCATAGGTCCTAGAGAGTTTGTTGATAATAACTGTTAATTGGTTAGGTGTAATTTTTAAAAAGGGAAATTTCTGCAAAAGTGAAAGGAGTTTAATTATATGACTGGATCTATGTAATGGCGTGCCAATAACACTTGCTCCAGCCGCATACTCCTGTCACTGTCCCTGCACTGGCTTGCATGCCTGCCTAACCACTTGGTGAGGCAATTAAATTTGCTAACCCAGCAGAAAACTAATCTGGGGTGGGAAGGCAGGGGGAGGAAATAGGGGGAACATTACTATCCTTTTCAGTGGTAACAAGCTGTTAGATTGGCTCAAATGCATCATATAACCACACCATGATTTTTATGCTTGGCAAAGTATTTAGGTTCTTGTTCATCAGAGCAATTAAAAGTATGTCTCAATTGAGGTGTAGGAGCAATCTCACTCATATTCAGTAGAGCATTTACCTTTACACCTAGGTTTTTATGCCTTTCTGTTTAGCGCTGTGTTTTAATATCTGGCTGGCATTGTTCATGTACTTGAAATTGACCAGCACTGAATTAGAATTAACAGAGTTTGAAACTTCATTCTGTGGTTCTGTATTGGGACATATTCAAAATCTTTGCTTACTTGTAGTCAATTTAGCTATATGCTATCTTCTAATTCCTCAGAAGTCCATTGTACAAACTTATCCTTGTCATTCACACCTATAGCCTGATTTTTTGCAGTGTTTTAGAAGTAAGGTGTTCCTGAGACGGGTATGAGGCATACGGCCTTTTGACTGGTATGCATTAGGCAATTTTATATGCAAACTTATTTTGATATCCATGTAGTTAGAGGGGCTTTATTCTCTTCCTGTGCATTAAAAAGCCATAAAAATTAAAATTAAACTAATATAAAACTTTGTGGAGGAATCACTCAATTTTGTAAGTGAAACAGCTTTGAGCATAAAAAGCCTGGGTCTTCAAAATCACTGAGTAAGATTTTCCCTGTTTATTTTGCAGATGGGTTTTCTGAGGTAGAAAAATGTAATTATAGGGAAAGCAGTAAAATGTGAGCTGGTTGAGGCATAAAGTGCAGCACTTAGAATAAGACAATCGCCTAAATTCCCTGATTGACAGATGGATGTCACATTAGATGAAAATGATAACAGATTTAGTGGACTGAAGACTAACTTCCTCTTGACAGTGCCCTGACCCTTAACCTACAACCTGACTCCTGTTAGCTTCACTAACACAGGGTAATTGTCACAGGTGCAGGATAAAAGAAACCCCTACAGCAGCTACCAGTGGTCAGAGGCTTATTTCTTTTGATGACCAGAAATGCACTGTTGAGATATAGTCAAGAAGTCCTGACCTCTGTTGACCTTTCAGGGCATTAAAATTTACCCCTGGGAAAAAGAAACTATATAAAAGGAAAATGCTCTGTTCTGACTAATGCGAAGCAATATTTTAACAGTGTAATAATTAAGTTGACAAACAAAGCTGAATGATGTAAAGTAATTTATATTCATCAACACAAAAGCATGTTTCTCACACAATTGTAGCAGGGTTTCAACAAAGACCAGTATTATACACTCAGTAGAGTTCATGGGTTTTATAATTATGAGTAAATTCTTTACCATGTCATACTTGGGATATGTGTACTACTTCAAAATAATTCTGTTGTATTTATATGCTAATAACAGCCTTTCAATAGAAGCCAGTTCTTTGAATTGTATTTAAATTTTAGGAAGGTAGAGGATTGTAACAGTATTTATAAATGACATGCTGACAACTGTTAGACTTCACAAAAGTTTATAGCTCCTTCTGTTAGAAAATAGAGTACATTTTATTCTTATTTTCTTCAGCAATATGAATGGGGAGTTCAGAAAACACAGAGCAACACAATAAGCTATGCAAATACATTTTATAATAGAAGAAAGAATATTATAGAAGAAAACAAAATGACTGTGTCTCCCATTAGACTGAAGTCAATGCAGTAACCTGTCCATGTTGGGGCTTTTACGCATAGAAAAATTGATATTACATAGGGGAAAAAGAAAAAGAGTAATGACTGCACATCTTGGTAAAGTGAAAGTCTATGCATTGAGGAAGCCTGCCTGTGTTTTCAAAATATTTCATCTTAGAAAATGAAACAAAACAAAACTACCACAATCAACTTCCTAAACACCTGACAACAATGAATTGCTGTATTCAATTATTGTGTTTATTGGTGCTTAATGCCGGGACCATCCAAATATTTATTCACTAAATATGAGGGAACAAAAACAATGTTCTAAGTACAATAGGGATCAAGTTTCTGCTCAGAACAGTAGAGCTTTAAAAGACCCTTATGCAAACAGCACAAATTGCTCTAAAATTCGTTGAAGGTTCTTATTAAGGTCATAGGTCTTGCCCTGTGGTTATTATTCATCCACAAAATGCTCTGATAAGTAATATGACACTAAATTAGTATACACAAGCTTTAGGATAATTGCATAAAGAAAATAAAAAGATTAAGTTACTCCAAAAGGACTATTATACAGGTAGACAACTTCAGTCGACTGTGAAAGATGCAGTAGAATCTGTTTTTTTTCTGGCACATTTTATTAAATGATAAAAAAATATAAGGATTATTCCGATGCAACTTACTGTCATGAACACTTATAATAATAATGCTTTCCTTCAGATTACCATCTTTTCAAATGGGATGAGATCATCAGGTAACAGTGTAAGATATGAAGGCTTAACACTCTGTGTTTTTAGCGCATTAAAAAAAGAAATTGCTGGGATAATTAACAACTACCTATTTGTCTGTTGGCTGCATTCATTATGCCTGCACAAATTGGAGGTCTCCAAAATCTGTGCAGTAAAATTTACTCTTTGTTCAGGAAGTTCCCCTTGGATTNTTCCCCTTGGATTTGGGTAAAATTCTGATTTGCTGTGTCTATTGTAATTGTGACAGGCAGTTGACATGTCTCATAGTCTAAATGTAGTGGCAAGCAGGGGGTGGTACAATGATGAAAAAAACTGCCATTCATTCTCGTGCAAAGGAAAGGTGTTTCTTAGCATATTCCAACCTATGTTCAGTCTAGAGTTGGGTCTCTGAGGTTGAAGGTCAAATCTGTGAGGTCAAAGCTATTTCTTGTCAATCTTCGTTCACTAATGACACATGAATTGGAAATTAGAACAAAGTAAGTAAAACGAATAGCCAGAAGGTGAGTGTCTGTTTTATTACTCAGAAGAGCTGGGAAATCTGGCCAATTGTTGCCCTATGTGGCTTGAATGACAGTTGTTAAGTTGAAAAAGGGACAGTGTGATGGGAATGCCACTTTAAATCTCAATTACCTCCTCCACTCCAATCAGCTTGGTAGAGCTTTAATGAAGTGCAATTCTCTGTCCTTTTCCTCATACTTCTATCTCCAGAATAAGCCTCACATTCAAGTTTGACAGCAGTACAATCAGTTTTCCATTCATCACTGGCCCTGTTTTAACCCTGCTGAAAAAGGGCCTAATGTACGTGGCAGTGATGGCAATTAGGCAGAAAAGTAATATTAGAAACAGACAAAAGCCTGAGTCTTTTAGCATTACAGGTGTTGGGTTTTTTTGTTGGTTTTTTTTATAGCCTTTTCTAGACATAAAGGAATAGGCAGTGTTGTTAAGTTCCCTTCTTCAGTCTTCTCTTAAGCTGAAAGGCCAACGATTTCAAGATTCAATTAATTAGAGACATGGAGAGCCAAAGAACAAGGTAAAAGCTACGTTCCTTCTAACTGAAGACACACTTAGTAATTGGCCTCTTATTAAAATGGATATCTTCTGGGTGTATGTTTAATAAGGTTGATAAAAGTCGTCATTTCCTCATTAGTACAGTAGATGAATATACTCTGAGTGTTGTTGTTTAGAAAAGAAGGGAACAAATATAAGACTAGTGCACTCTTATAATGTAGGAATGTAAGATATTTAAAACGGAGAAGCCTGGGATTGAAACTCTGGAGTAGGAAGAGAGGAAATTATCCTCTGTGTGTGTGTGCGTGTGTGTGTGTATGTGAGTGCAAAAAAAAGCAAGGGGAAGGGACTCTACTGGATGCTTCACTTTCTCATTTCATCTGAATAGGCAGAATATAGAAAGCTTTTGAGCTCCACGACACGGACTGCCACTGACTTATTAACCTGACATTTTGTCTGGAGGAACAAGACAGGAGAAGGAGGTTACAAGAGACTTCTCTTTTAATAGGAAGTCTACACCTACCGTTTCGTACTTAATCGTTTTCTATTTATATCATATGAGAATTGTGTGCGTACTGACGTATGCAATCCGAAACACACATTCCCTGAATTAGAGTGCCTGGGTTCTTCTTTGTTTTGGTTTGTGTTTCCTCCTCCTCACCACCC
>VZTT01069658.1:12230-26832 GCA_013400855.1 Buphagus erythrorhynchus
TATATAATATAATATATATATATATATTATATGTGTAATATATGTACACACATATAGAATATATATACACACACACATATAGGGGGAAAAAAAAATATATAGAATATATAGGATTCCCCCAGTCTAATTTTATCCCCCTACTTCCCTTTCACTCTTAAAATCAAACTAAATCAAACTGAATTTATCTTGTCCTTGGAAAGTTCTCTGCTAATCCTGTTTGTAGTTTTAAATGCTACGTAAACATTTTCATTGTGGATTAATGTGCTGTTTCAAAGCAGTGGAGATTCTAAGATTGCCATTAATTCAGAGAAAGAGACTTCTGTTACTGTTATGGTTTTTTTGGAAACTTAATTTCATTCAGTGCCCTTTTGAAGTCTTTGCACTGGAGTGTTAAATGAAAGCTATCAAAGGCCATATTAAGGAGGATTGTATGTAGTTGACCAGGGTTCATGCTAGGGCCTAGTTTTAGACAGTATCTTACATTGAAAATACGGTTCTTCAATTATACCTTCTATTGCAGATACAAAATTACCTTGAATGCATGGTGTAGTAGGCTTATTTCTTAGAATACAATAGTAAATGGTCAAATTCTTCCTCACAGTAAAACATATCTGATTAAAAATGAAAGAGAGAGAAAAATGTGAAAGGCAAAATCAGTCATAAGAGCCCAGGGATCAGTGAAAAGACAGCTTGGACAAAGGCTCTCCATTTGAGTAGCCCAGATAATTCCAGGATTGTCTGAATGTTTTAGTAGAAGTGTCTAAAGTGCCTAATGCTCTGCCAGCTGATTCAGGGTGCTGCAAAGGGGGATCAGAGGGCCAAAGTGAACATGCAGAAGCTTTTAAATGCATTCCCACTATTCACAGTAATCAAAGCAATTTGCAAATACATCTTCTTAGCAAAACTTAACATCTTTGAGATCACAGTCGTGAAAAACAATTGATACAATTGGAGGTGTGAAGCTATGTTTTGTGTGACTCTTCACATTTATTACATTTCTGTTTTCATGTCCCAACTCATAACGTGCATCTGATTTATTTGGAGAGTTACAGTGACTGCAGCCCTTCCCTGTTTGTTTGGGGTTTTTTTTCTGCAATGTTTTCAGTGTGGCTTCAGCAGCAGAGGGTCCAGCCCTGCAGGGACACCCCGGGCTTGGCCAGGCTGCTCTGGCAGGCAGTGCTGGCACCTTGGGCTTGGCATGGACTGAATGCAGTGGCTGCTGCAAGCACACACAACCCACCTGCTGTGCAGCTGCCAAACAGCCTGCCTGCCTAATTCCAGGATTACAGAGCTTAAGGACAGGTAAGGATGATGAACAAGTGGAAAGGATCTTATGTCCTTACATCCACAGGGAGTTGTGTGCCTCTGTCCTGCTGGCATTAGTCGTGTAAGCCTCTCATTCATCCACCTGGGAAGAGTGATTTGCTCAGCCTTTGGTGTTCTGCTCAGGTTTTGATGTGCTAGCCGAGCAAAGTCCATGATTGCTTGTGTGTGTGGGAATTAATTATGAATTTAGACTGTTAAAGCAATCGTGTGGGCTCCTGCTTCATTAGTAATCTGATCTGTTAGCCACTGCACTGCTGACTGCCTCAATGCACACTGCAGAGACCATGGCGAGGAGGAGTGGATGTTTGTGTGGAATTTGGGAGTTTTCACCAACTCTGTGCATTAAATTCTCACCATCCTCCTCTTACAAAGAAGGCAGCTTCTGCTGAGAGGCCAGAGCACAGGGTAAGTGTTGTTCTCCTTGCTGAAGAGTTGTCCTGTGAGAAAGATTCCATTGATTTTCTTTCCCAGAGAAAGCAAGTTAGAGTGCAGTGGGCATGCACGAGCACCTTGAGACTCTCATGCTCCTGCTGTCTTCAGAGACAGAGTAAAATGTCCCAAGAGCTGCAGCTGAAAAGCAGAACACAAGAGTGAAGTGGTTATTTTCTTCTTTTAACCAGTCTCTTCTTATTTGTGAAATAATTAAAATTAGTCTTAGCCTATTTGATACCCTGAGCTACCACCTGCAGGAATCTTATTGTCTGGTAAAAAGGAATCTTCTCTTTTTTTCTTTTTTTTTTTTTTTCCATAAGAGACCTGGATAGGACAAAGAAATATTTCTATATTGTATGCATTGGCAAGAAGGATTAGACAGGCTGTAATCTTGGTCAGTCTGACTTCTACAATTATGGAAAATTACAAAGATTGATGTTAGTTGAAATCTATCTTATTCACAAACTGGTATAGGATGAATCTTCTCTTTTGAAATACATATTTCTCTAAAACTAGAATACATATGAAGTGATTTCTTTTTCTTTCTTTCCCCATCAGATTGATAATAGTCTGTGTAGGAAAGGGCTGAAAAACACACAAAAAAAGAGAAAGTTGGAGCTATTTGAATTGTCATGGCAATATCCTGGATTTTTCAAGAAGTTTGGTTCTGTTTAGCTAGTCACTTTAATTTTCCTTCACTAACTTGTCTCCATTCTCTGCCACAATGATAATTCTTTATATGACTGTCAGCCCTTTGCATTGTGACAGCTTAAATTAATGTTTTGATATTTCTCTCTTTGTAAGAATACAACAAAGAAGACAACTGCCAAGGATAGGACAGAAACTATATGAATGTAAAACAGACACTGCACCAATAAAGCCAGAAGGAATAATTTTCATGTTATTGCCTTGTTAATAAGCTTTTGCAACAACTAATCCTGAAGTCTTCGGGTTCTCTGGGCTGGTATGGCCCTGGTGCTTCACCTGGATTGGGGTGGACTTGGCTGGGGGCCCTGGGACATTTTTGGGAATGCCTCTGCCCGTTTGTGCTGGGGAGGTTTCACACCTCAGGCAGGCTGCTGCAGCCTCTGGGTCTGCACTAACCACGGGTATGAGCTGTGGAGGATTAGCTTGTTTTGCCCCCATAATCACAACACCCTTCTCAGAGTGAAAACCCTTTTGCAGACTAATACATGTTCATCTCATTTTTCCACACCACCTCTCCAAGTGTGAAGAAGATCAATAAGAAGAATTCCAAAAGGAGGGTGAAGGAGCAGTTGGGAGGATTTGATTTGGAACTTCCAAAAGAAATGATGAAAAGGAATTGTCTTAAGATTTCGTGGAGGTTTACACCACTCCTTATCTAAGGTTCAAGGCCTTTAGCAGCATCATTCCTGCTCTTAATGTATGCTTCGAAAATCCCAACCCATCTGGCATTGCTGTAAATGAAGCTTGACTTCAATCAGGATGGTGTTTTTCAGTGTTCTTTAAAAAATCCTTTTAAAAAGATCTGAGATATCAGATGCAGTTTAATGTTTCAGTATAGCTGAGGATTTCATTATTACCTTCTCTCATTTTTATCATTTTCCGTCTGTTTTTCCTCTCACACATTCCTTCAGGACCTGGCCTCACCTGAGACTAGAGGAATTTAAATGGAAGTAGAACAAAAAAAAAATCAATTAATCCATTCTTTGTGGCAGAAGCCACCAGATGATGCTGTTACTCTTACAGCTTCTTAGCATGTGAGCAAGATTTCGGTTTTTGAAGGAATGTTGCATTGTTATTAGCTTAGTTTTACAGTAATCCTCTGAGAGAAGCTACCAGCAGAGTGTGTTTTCTGCTTTATTCTCTGTAGGATGCAGTCCTTAGGACAAATTACATTCCTTGGAGTTAAATGTGCAGTGCCAGACTGCAAAGTCGTGTGTTCCAGAAGGAAGAGGATCTCCTGTGATGGCTGCAGATACCACTGTTACAGGGTAAAAATAATAATTAAAAAAAAGAAAAAGCATAAAGAAAATGGGTTTTACTTCAGAGAAAGACCACCTTACTTCCTGTTTTATCAACAGGTCAGTGCCAAACCCCCAAATTCTGTCACAGATGGACAGGCTGAAGAAGGAAAGGACACTCTGGTCACTGTGGATGTGCTGGGCCATGTCTGAGAGCACCAGGGGAGCTCTGTGTGCATCTCAAACCATCCCCTGACCTGAGCCTCTCCCTCTTTAACAGACAGCTGGTCCCAGAGAGCTTCAAAGAGTAGATCAAAAGTGTGAGCTGTACTATTTATCTCAATGGACCTCAAGTGCTGAAAGCTAGAGATGAAAAATTTAACATCAGATTTGTCAAATATTTCACTGCTGATGGGATCATTTCAGCAGAAATGACCAATGGCAGTGCTTATCCATCAAATTGAAGGTTTAATATAAAAAATAAATAACATGGGAGATGGGGCTTCTGGTGGATGATTCATTTATGCATTTTAATTAAAACACTTGATTGTTTAAATGCAAATGAAGCTAGCTCAGAAATGCCAGTGCAGTGCATGAGAGTGCTGGAAATCCCAGCAGCAGCCGAGGCTGGGCTCGCTCAGGTGTGGTGGCAGTGAAAGTTGCAGTGTCCCTGCAGAAGGCATTGCCACCAGCTGCTCCTGGCTCTGCTCCTGCAGCAGCAGCAGCCCCACAGATGAGAGCTCCTGCCCCAGCCAGGCTGTGCCTGCACACCCATCTCAGGCTGGACACTTGGGTGTGCCAACGCCCAGGCAGTGCCAGAGCTGAACAAAGTAAGATTAAACCAATCTAGACACTGCCTTTTATACAACTGAGATCGTGTTCACCCTGGGATTTCCAAGCTTGGCCACCATTTAATGTAAAGTAAGTTCTGTTTCTGTTTTATAGATCTTACAAGGAGAGCAGGCAGGCACACACAGGAACCACTGCAGAGCCAAAGCATCCAGGCTTTGCTAAGCCAATTAAGCAATCGGATAAAGGCCACAACTGAAATGGACTCAACAGATCAGTGAAATCAAGTGGTGAAAATTAATATACTGGGAAATTAAATCAGAATTATAAAGCTGAGACTGAATTTGTTTCGTTGGTCTTGGGCTGGGGATATTTACAGGGAAGCTGTTTTCCCTGCAGTCTGGAGGATGATAGTGTCCGTCAGGGGTGAGGTTTGTGCTGGTTCTTCCCAAAAGAGACCCTCTAAAACAAAGAGTGGTCCTGACCTGTTCCACTTAAGGAGGAGGTACAGCCACCACAGTGCTGTCAGCAGCTCTGCTTCATTCTTTTCTACCTTAAATCTCCCTGTTGTAACAAGTTACTAGCTTGCTGTTCTGATTTTCCTTTTCTAACATAGAAAATCTTTCCATAGAAGTGACACAGATGACAGCCAAATCAAGCAGTTACAGCTTTGGGGGGAAAAAAAATAATAAATCCAGAAGAATCTTCCTAATTATACGCAAGATTTACAGAGTTTGGTGTTTACTTTCAGGGACCTGCATGTAGTGCTGTTTCTCCATTATAGAGTGCAAGTATGCAAGTGTGTCTTTGAGATAAGGCACTATCATCCTGCTATAATGGAAAGGAAATGAAAAGAAGGAGTTCAAAATGCTTTATATTTTGGGATCTTCACTTGTGGTGTTGACAGCAGCTGCAACAAAGATTCAGGTTGAAGACAACTCAGAATTCATGTTGAACATCTCCGTGGCATTAGCACAGCCAGTGACAAGTCCTTTACCTCTGTCCCTGTGGGTTGTACAGCCAGGAGAAGGAAAAGCTTCATGTCCAGAAGCTGTCCATGCTGCCTGGGAGTGAATGTCCTTCCTCCCATCACCATCCTCCCCCCTGCCAGGATCCTGCTCGTGGTGTTTAGGACCAGACCTGGTGGGTGATGCTGCCTTGAGCCATGTTCACTCTCATGCAATATCTGCAGTCTCATTGCAGGCTGCTTGTCAGGGAAGCAGAGATGTGGAGAGCAGGCTGTGGAAACTCATCCTTGTTTCCTGGCTTAATGAAAAATACTCATTAGACAGTGCAGGAAAATACATAAAAAATAAATTTTGTGCAAGTTCCACAGCAGTTGCTTCCTCACCCCACCCTGGGCAATGAATGCAGGTAAATTCCTATCCTGCCCCAGATTAAAATACTCCTTATTTTTGTCCCATCAGGCCAAATTTTTGCTTATAATTAGAAGTTTTTCTAGGTTTGATTCAAACTGATTGCAAGGACCCTTTTTTCTAAAGCAGCAGAATTTCCTTTGAGCACAGCCTGGACTACCCTTGGGTCCAGGGAACTGGGGTGCAGGATCTGAGGAGAGGAGAGGAGAGGAGAGGAGAGGNAGGAGTTTTCTCACCGGTTGGGTTGGACATTCCCAAGGATGTGTACATCCCGAAATCCATCTGTGCCACAGCTCAGCTCAGAGCATACCAAAGGCTGCTGAGGGAACTTCTGTGAGCAAGTCTTCCCCAGCATGAGAGGTGGGCTGCAGAGCCAGGCCTTCTGTTTGGGCAAAACCCAACACCACCACTGAACTAAAGACGTCATTGAGGTTTTGGCAAAATTGCAGCACAGCTGCCCAAGGTCATCTCCAGTGAAGGTGGCAGGGGGGGTTTACACGGAAGATGTTAATTGGATTTTCGTTTTCTCTTCAGGAAGGTTCAGAGCTATCAGATCTCACCCCAGTACAAGCTGCATGAGTATGTCCAACGATATTGTGAGCTGATTATTGTTCATTCTTAGCGGCTTTCCATCTCCGTAACAACGGCATTAGCATTAATATTGTGCCCAGGGCTCTGAGTGTGGGTACTAATGGAACTCAATCAGCTCCTCAGGAACAAAGGATCTCTTTTCCATGGCACCCTGTGGCTGTCAGAGGATTGGATTAGCAGCTTGTCAATCCTCCTGTTCGTGGCTCTTTCTTGATGCACTCTTGAACGCTTGGTTAGTACGTGGAATTACATTATCTGAAAAATTAATACAAAACACTCAGCGAGAGCTGTGTGCTATTCCCTCCTGACCTGATTATTCTAGATTATTTAACTAAGTAGCCAGCATACCCCCTAATTTAAGTGCTGAATTTCTACCACACAAAACGTTATCTTTTCTCATAAAAGAAGCCCACGAAAAGAGCAAGCTCAATTGCCAATTATGCTTCTTCCATGAAATCTCTTCTATCCCCTTCAGGATAGGTTTGGGTAAAAATATAATTGCAGTGGATAAGGAAGCTTAAGAAAAGATGTAAATGAAAAATGTTATGTGTTGGCATCTGATTGATCCATTTGAAAGAAAGAGAAGGAGAATTTGATGAGGTGGTGAGGAGCTCATGGTTTGTTTCGAAGGAACCCAGCGTTTTTTTAACCTGTACAGGGTGCTGAGCTATAATTAAGAACAGCAAGTCAGTGAAAAATCTATTTAAACTCCTGACAGCTTCTCTGCATTAGCATTTTTGACATCTACATTCACTCTGGCAAATCACTAATGTGATTTTTTTTTTTTCAAAATTATAATTTTATTAGCTTTCTGCATATAATAACAAAGTAAAAATGATGTTGCAGCCTGGACAGGTCATTAACTCAAAAGCTCAGCACTTACATTGTGCTTAATTAGCTGCCTGATTATTGTTTTATTTTGAAAGAAGTTTTGTAAATATGTTTTCATCTGTAAATCATCTTTAAAGGGAAAACAACTGTTTGATACTGATAGTTGGTGAAAAGCATGGCAAACCATGGGTTACAAACACAGTGATTAATTGATGTCAAGATACTAATCTCTGGGGGGTTTTAATTAATAATTATAATAATAAATAAAAACAGTAATTTATAAAATTACTTTTATTATAATTTATTATCATTATTACCATTATTATGACTATATTACCATTATTACTATTATTATTACTATTATTATTATTATTATTATTATTATTGGTGAACTTTGAGTTATATTGGTCTTTCCCATTAATAATTATGCTAAGACAAGGGATGAATCAAGGCTCAAGCCTGGTAACTTGTGTATAGGTATAATATTTTCAAACACATCAACAATCTTCCTCAAAGTGTGAAGAATTTGTGATAACATTTAAGCCAGATGCACTGTAAATGGGTTGGGTTTAATTTGGTAGCAAAGAAATACCATCATTAATTAGAATGCTTTCAGATTAGTGTTTGTCTTGCATAATTCAACATTTGCCAAAGTTCAGGAAAGATATGCACTAAATAGAAATTATTACTTTGATAATGCTGCTACATTTCCTCTCCTTATTTTTAATATGGCTTTTTAATTTGGGTAATGAGTATATATCACTAATCATTTTGAAAGCCTATTACCAACACCAACCAATTCGTCAACTTGAGTTAATAATTTACTTTATTAGAAAAATTGGAACTGGACACAGCTGTGAAGAACTGAAGGAAATAAATAATAAATTTTACAAAGCCTCCTTAGCAGATAACCTATTTTCCTGTGTGCATAAAATGCCCCTTGTTCTGTCAGGACTTGTTTTCCCACTGCTGGAACTCCAGTGGTAGCCATTAAGCTCCTACTCGAGACACATTCTACTGCAGGGCATTTGGAAATTAAATGCTCCAGGAATCAGAAGAAGATGGTGTTCTCCCATACTTAATTTTCCCATGTATTATTAGTAGCTGCCTGTGCACTGTTAATGCCCTTCTCCCACTGTGTAGGCATGAGCTGGCAAGGTCATTTATTTTTCAGCGTGTTTACTGGAAAAATGCAGTTGCATCTGAATGATTGTTTTGGGAAAAATAAAAATCTCGGGATGAGTCATAAGTGAAGAAAAAAAGGTCATTTGAGAAGATTTCAATAAGGGAAGAAATTGATAAAGAATATGGAAATGCATTCTAATTAGAATGAAAAGTTTGAAGACTGCACCCTGTAGTGAAATTAGTGTCTGCAGCAGACAATGCTCCTCATTAACAAATCAGGACCTCACTTTTATTACACTTAAACCAAGATTCTTCAGTGTGTCCTGCCACTTAAAAACATGCATCAGTGACCACAACACTCACCCGTGGTTATCCTTAACCCTCTGCATTTGTGAGCAGAGAGAAACTCTGAAAGGAGCCCTGGTTGAGTGAGGGATGCTACAGAGATGGAGTGCATTGTGCTGAAACGGAATCTTCCTTTGAATGGTGGAGGAATAAAAAGGACCCTGCCTACTGAATCATGCTAAACTGCAGCATTTATTTATTTTTAGTACAGTTTTATCTGGTGACAATGCAGTCATTATAGCCTTTTGTTGCTGAGGTGTGTGTATATTTCTATTTGAAAAGCTCAGGATAAGAAAGGCACGAGCAGTAAAGCTTTGAAAAGGAACCCCATCCAAACAGTCACAACTCCGGTTGTTCCCCCAAGTTCTGACATTTTTCATTACCGTGGGTCGCTCCATGGGAAGCAGAGAAAGCAAAAAAAGAAATGAGCAAACACCCGGAGAAATTTAAATGAGAAGCCTTGTCTTTAATAAGATCTTGCTTTGACATTAATCCCTGTCTGCAGCTGAGGTATTGTTTGCCTTTGTTGGAGCCCTGGTCCCATCCTCCCCTGGCATCACAGCCAGTGCTGGCTGGAGCCAGCCCAGCACAGCCCTGGGACAGAGCTCTGACAGAAACTGCCCCAGCCAGCTGAGCTGAGCTCAGGAGAGACCAAACCCAGAGTGCTCCAGTCACTGAAACATCTTCTCAGCTTCCCCAGTCGAATATTCCACCAAAAATCAACCATTTCCGCACAGTGATGTTTAACAGATTTACTATTCTCTGATGAAAACGAATTTCCCTGAAATATGGTGAGTGGTGGTTTATTGCTGCTTACAGCCCACATGCCCAGAAAGCAGAAGCTGCATCTCCACAGCTGAACTAGCCCCATCTGTCCCAGTGGTTGCCCACGCCCACAGCTTGCCCACCCATCCCTGCAGGGCCAGGAGCCAGGGGCTGCTGTGCCAGGAGCCTCACCTGAGCTTCCCCAGCAGCTCCTCGTGCCACTCCAGCCACAGCAGCAGTGCTGGGTGCCCAGGCTGATCCCTCAGGGACACCTGAGCCCCCCTTCCAGGACCTGCAGGGGCTACAGGACAGCTGGAGAGGGAGGGACCTTCTACAGGACAAGGGAATTACCCCACTTTGTCATACAAGGGGTAACCCTCTTTACACTGAAAGTGGGGGGTTTAGATCAGATATTAGGCAGAAATTCTTCCCTGTGAGGGTGGTGAGGCCCTGGCACAGGTTTTCCAGAGAAACTGTGGATGCCCAACCCCTGGAATTGTCCAAGGCCAGGCTGGACAAAGCTTTGAACAACCTGGTGGAGCTGAAGTGTCCCCAGCCATGGCAGGGGCTTGGAGGAAGGTGATCTTTAGGGTGATCCAAAGCATCCTTGGGCTGTGATTCAGCAGGCTCTGGTGCTGGATGAGGATGATTTCCCCAAAGCTCTGGTGGCTCAGCCCACCCACAGCTGGCAGCGAGCACGTCTCCAGCAGAGGGAAAGCCTGACTGGCACAGCAAGAGCAGGCTACTTCTATTTACTTCTGGTGAAACAAAAGGGGGGCAGGGTGTAGATAAAGGTAATAAACACCTCCAAGCTGTGGCAGGGTTGGAAATGATTCTGCTGTTTATGGTTTCTCCTGGCTACAGGTAATTCTGTGTCTGTTAAATGGCCAGCAGCACAGACAGGGCTGAGCCCCAGCTCAGAGCTGGGGCCAGGGGCAGCAGGATGACAAAGAGGAGCACACAGGTACCAGGCAGACATCCCTCTGCACATGGCTGAGTCCTCTGCTGCTTTATGGCCTTGTTCTCCCTGTTCCAACACTTGTATTCCTCTGGTGTCAGTGCTGCAGCTCTGGGGAGCCCTCCTGGGACTGTGAGCACTTCAGACCCTCCAGACATGAAGGGAGAGGCTTCTCCTGCCCTGGCAGAGCCTGGCTGCTCACACAGACACACAGACACCCCTGCACCCCCCCAGCCCTCAGGGTTATTTATTCTCCACTGCCCAGCTGATCTTGCCATGCAGTGCTGTGAAGCCATTTGGGTAAATTTGTGTTAAAAACATCCATTTCTGTTACCTGCTTTGTCAAGAGTTCACCTGGCTGAGGTGGTCTTTGGGATCCCTGCTGCCACAGGCTGGGCAGGGCGAGCAGAGCTGGAGGGGGATGCTGCAGAGCTGCAGCTAATTACAGTCAAAAATCATAACTTTAGACAACTCTAATGTTTGCAGCTGGAAAGACTTAAAAGCTATTTGCCTCTAATCTCCCTCTGACAATCAATGAATTGAACAGTAAATGTTATTAGACTAATTTACTGTTCATCAAGAGTAAGAAATGAATAGAATAATTTACTATTCATACATCCAACTGTGTGACATGTGTACAGATCAGTTGGAAAGAAAAAGCAACATTAGGGTTCCAGTTCTCCTCCCATACCTTTTTTTTATTCCAATTTATCTCCATTCTCATCCTAAAGCTGTTCTGGCTTTGCCCCAGTGGCAGAATGACCACATCTGTTTGGATCCACATCTGCCTTGGTACACAGAGCACTTTGCTTCTTGCCCAACCATCTCAGTGCTTTCCACTGAGGAAAGCAGCCAGAAACTGCACAGCTCCAAGGGAAGCCCCTGTTCATTCACATTATTCCCTGTGAGAGGCATTTACCTCCAGTTTTCAGGTACCTCCCATGAGGATGCTTCAGTTGTGCTGCATCTTGAGCACCTCATCTTTCTGCTGTGGCTACCCTGGTTATTTGGGAGTTTGGAGCATACTAGGAGTAAACTGGATTAATTTTTCTTTCTAGGACAAAACACGGATGGTGTTAGGCATTAGAAAGGCCGAAAAAGCTGAATATTCTTAGAGAGTTTGGCAATATTCATGTGCGGAAAAAATGCAACCCCACAGGTCTGCAGCCTCTCTAGTCAAATAGTCTGAATATTTTAGATATTAAAGGCAGAATATGACATCACTTTCTGAATGCCACAGACCTGAGCAGAAGGAAAGCACCTTGGAAACTGTGATCTAGAATGGCTGGAGCTGAGGCTCTCAGTGGGGCTGGTGTTTCCTCCTGATGTGGCTGCCCTTCCAACCCTCAGTGATTGTTTCTGCAGTCAAAACTCGGGGCTTCCTGGTGATGGGGAGAGGTGTGGCAGCCCTGGTGACTTTACCTTCAAACCCAGCACAAAACTGATGCCCTTCCTGTTGGCTCTCCTTGGCTAAATTCATTTTTTTCTGCAAGTTGCACCAAACAAGAGCAGTTTTCTAGTCCAGAGGAAATAGCTGATATGTGCACACAGACAACTTCTCACTTCAGCTGTATGGTTTCTCCAGCACCCCAAGAGATCCCACAGTTCCTGTTTTGATAAACAAATGCCATCTCCCATCTCCCACTGCCTCTGTCAGGAAGGGAGGTTGGAGAATTCTTCCAACTGGAAGAGTCTCAGCTGTCTCTGCACTTCTGCACTAACCTTTGGTGTAATTTTAAATCTCTGTCCACAAGCTCTCAAGTGCTGGTGTTGAAAAGAAAATCTGACAAAACCAAAGATTCAGCCTTGAAGATTTAGGATTGTTTTTGCTCTTAAAACTATTTACAAATCCAACCAGAAAGCAGAAAGTACAGTTTTATCTTTTTTTCCTGTTTCTGAGCATATTTCTTCTCAGGACCTGACAGTCAGGCTTGTTTTTGTCCTAGTCCCCCACCAGCACCAGTAACAGAGATCCCACCAGCCAAATTCCACATCAAATCTCCCAAGAGCCTCCTCCCTCAGAGCATCTCCTCTCACACATGTGGAAGGTGGGAAGGTTCCCCAGCATGAAAACTTCCCTCCCAAGGTGTCAGCCATGACAACGAGCCCAGAGGCAGCGAGGCTCCAGTGGAACCTGTCTGTCTGTCTGTCTGTCTGTCTGTGGAGGTGCTCACCCCTCCCCACGAGGGCTCAGCAGTGGAAGGAGGGAGATCCTGATGGTCCCACATCTCCCATGCCCATCTCCAAGTGACAAACAGAGGGGATGCAGTGCTTCCTCTGGAACATGCCAAAAGGTTTCAGGGACATCTGGGGCCATGGATCTCAGTCCTGGGCCAGGACTGTCCCCTCAGCTGCCCCATGGATGGGGAGATGGTGACTGCAGGCAGCTGAGAGCAGTTTTTGGGTTGGTGGCAGCACAGTCGTGATGGGAGAGCCATTGCTGTTCCAGCACCAAGCTGTGCCAAAGGCTGTGCTCATGTAAATGGTTCATGGAGGAGCACTGGGATAATGATTATTAATTTGTGCTGGGTGTGGGGAACACACCTGAGGAAAGGTGCTGCTGCCCTGTGGGAGCACAGCTCCTCCCTGCAAGGCAGGAGAGCTGGGCTGTGCAGGGCAGGGCTGCTGCTGCCTGAGCTGCAGCCAGCTCTGATGTCTGTGCTAGGCAATGTCTAAAAAATAGAATCAACACATCAAATGATCTGTCATGTAAGTCTTCCGTGTCAAGGAAAATAGCCCAAGGCCCTTCTTCCCACATTTGCTGCTACAACAGCCAGACAACCTGGCCTCTGAGTTTATTCTGGTCTTTAATCAGGCAAAATCCCTGTGATCTCTGAGGTTGGGCTTCACGGTTCTGGAAATAGATTATGCAGTTCACTCAAAGGAAGGCACTTACCCACTGCTGCTGAGGTCTGTGGTCACTGGGAGAGTCACACACGTTGTGCACAGCCTGCTGAAAACCTGGAGATGCTCTCATTTGTCCCAGTCCTATCTGTGCAATAAACATCCAGCCTGGCTGCTTCTGAGCCATTTCTCCTGTTCTGTTTCCCCCTGTATACACACAAGCAGATGCTCTCCAGCACCCAGATGACTCTGAGTGCTGCTTTCATCCTCGGCTGGTTTCTCTCTGTTAATTTTTTCCACACTCCTTGTGCTGTGGTTTACCTTTCCCCCAACTGTGTTGCCCTAAGAACAAATCTGGTCCTCCACAGCTCAGGCACAGCGAGGCTGCACAGGATGCAAGGTGTCTGCTACTCTTAATTGTTTTTCTTCCCCAGTTTAGGGCACAAATAAAATTTCAATTGGCCGGAGTGGGATTTTCCCTCCATGCACTTACTGTGCTTGCCTTTCCACCTTAATTAACTATTTCACAGGTTTTTCAGGATATTGTGAGATGCAGGTTTTGCCTTTAGGAAAGAACAGCAACCAGAACGTGTTCAGCTGATGCAGACTCTGCCACTGGCAGCTCCAGGTGGAGCAGAACCATCGTGGTGCTCACAAAAGTCTCCATTTCAGTTTCTGAGTAATTCAGAGCTCTGAAATGTCCACACTTTTGAGGAGAGAGAGAATGTAAAACCAGACACGAGCCAGAGTTCAGGAGCAAACTCAGCCTAAGCAGCCTTTCAGGCCAACATGCAATTTCTCTGGCAGGTACTATGGTTTTCTTGTATATGCATTAAAGCTCAGTAGTGCTTTGTGCTGCCACTACCCCTCTCTCCCGTGGTGCAGCCCCGGTCGCTCTCACTGATGTGTGCTATTTCTGAGCTAAAGCATCAAGTTTATCATCCCTGCTGTTCTACTCTGCAAGCAGGAGTTTAAAAAAGGTCGACTACGGTGTTCAGGCAACATCAAATTACTGTAAAACAAGTGAGAAACCGCAGCAATATATGGGGAATCTCAGCATCCTCAGCTCTCTTTCAGGCTTTTGTTATAAACGGGCTGCAAACTGTTGCATTCCTTACAGAAACACGAGCCATCAACTCAGACATCCCTCCCGAATTGGTAAACAGTGTGGATTTGCAAATGGAAAGGTTTTGTACCTGGGCATGCCCCGGTGCACCTGGCATGCTTTGTGTGAGCTATCTAATGAAGAGTTTAGTGTTAAAAACCAGCTTCAG
>VZTT01069659.1:0-13175 GCA_013400855.1 Buphagus erythrorhynchus
TGGATGATGGATGGATGGATCATACATTCAATCTGGACTTATCCTGGCTCTTCACCCCTCAGCATTTCCCTAAAAACAGCACTTGGACACCAAGTCAGGCTAACAAGAAGAGAATCAAAAAAGAAAAGAAACAGCTACAAAGGGGAAAGTGCTTCCCCAGAAACTGATGCAATTCCAATCATGATCTCAATGTCTCAAAACTTGGAATCTCACTCATCCACCAGCATCCTGTAGAGATGATTTAACAGGTCCTGAATGGTGGATCACTGCTGGGGGACCAATTTTGCTGCCACGGTGCTACTCTGAACGCTGAAGAGTTTCTTAACTTCTGCAAAGTCACATCAGAACATTCAAAATCCAAATCTGGCCCATTCCGAGCTCCCATTTACCTTCTGTGCAGAATGCAATTTCCTTACATCTGTTCTAGCTAACAAGCAGACAGAAAGGGTGAGACACTGAAGGCAGGAAAGACAGGAACAGGAGCTAAATGATGGCTAATGGGCAACTGATGGAGTGGAAGGACAGATGCAGAGAGAGATTAATAGAATAGATAAACAGGCATCAGACCCCAGTCTCCCAGCAATTACAGTCTGCTCTGGATATCCTAATCTTCTGCAGTGTCGCTCTCCAATAAGTCCAGTTAAATTAGTTATTATCCCTCATTTGTGTTCGTCCCTGGAATTATTTTGGTGGCGTGGATCAAAGAAACACCATGGCGTGTGCTGCCGAGGAGGCAGAGCATTAGAAAGTGCTCCCTGCTCTAATGCATTCCTGTCTCGTGCCAGAATGTGGATCTTTAACTTCTAATTAGTGCATCCCAGGATCTGTCCAAACAACCCTGCCATGTCTTTCCTCACAAACACAAACACAGATGAGCTTCCCCAGGGACCTGGAGCCAGCTCGACACCTATGAGGGGCAGCAGTGTTCTCACAATTAGTAAAGCATAAGCAGGCACTAAGCAGAGCTGAATCGAGCTCTAGAACTGCAGCCTGTTTGTTGTACTTTGTTTTCCCCTTTCCCATTCGATTCACTAAAAAAAAAAATTAAAAATTCCTTCTGCAACTGTAGCAAAAAAAAATAAATTAAAGGACGAAAAGGATCTCATTACACATTTAATTTAAAACTCGATCAGCAATTAGGATATTTATGGACTGATCACCTGCCAAACGTTATGGTTTGAATCAAAGCTGCTCTGGAGTGCTGCAGTTAAAAATCTGGTGTAGTGGAAGGTGTGTCTGAGCACAGCAGGGGCTTGGAATGAGATGGCCTTTGAGGTCTTTTCCAACCCAAACCATGCCATGATTCTATGAACCATAAAGGAGACACAGTTTGGGGATTTTATTTTTTCCCTCTGCTTTGGAAGATTCTTTTAATTTCAAAGTTTAATTTGGGATATCAAACAAAATTAAGGTCTTAGACCACAGCAGGAAGGTCTCATTGGAAAACTGGAGTCATACATTCTACCTGCCACCTGAATTTGAGAGCAGACCAGCCAGAGCTGGAGGAACATCTACAAGGACAGCTTGGATTCCCAGATCTGTGACAGGGCTTCCTCTTTAAAGACACAAAAATAATTAAAATTAATCCTGAACAAACAGCCTCTTCTCATTGTGAGCAAGTCTGTGTGGAGTTCAGCAGCTCCAGAGCCCCAGTGGAGCTGGCCAGGCTATCAGGAATGGCCCAGGGGACAGCCCTAATCTGCTTTCTGACATGCACAACGCCCATAAACAAATGATTACGCTCCTGTGCCTGAGTCTCCTTAATTTGCAAACTGTTGATAATGATCAGGGCTAATTGAAAATTTCCCATCTAGCATTATTAGGATGGGGAATGGGGATTTTGAATGAACCACTTGCAAAAAGCCCAATTTCCCCCATCTATCTGATTTTTGACAGCAAAACAAGCAAACAAACAAACAAAAAACCCAAAAGGGTCTTAAGTCTTCGGATAATTTTTCCATGGAAAACAGCATTTACTATTTTCTGGGTAATTCAACGAGTTCCCAGGGTTCATAAGGCTTCTGAGGGTTCTTTTATTGCTCTTTTAAATAAGTACAGATGCTTTATTGGGAGGCTCAGTAGAGCAAGCTTTATTTGCAGTGATCATGCTCAGGCCTCTGGCCAAGTGTGACTTAAATCTCAAGAAAAGATGTGGGAAGAGGGCACTTCATTCACTAATGAGAGGGACATCCAGATGATGAAGAAATTGCACCAAAAATGGCCACACCCTGTGGTTTTTATACCTGATCCCAGCAGGTTTTTGAGGAGCAGTTGCTGGCAGGGAGAAGAGCAGGTCTAGACCCCTTTTCCCCTGTGTTTTCTGGAGGATTGGGTAGCTACATCTGTAGATAAGCCAATAAATCAGACCAGAGCTTATATTCCCCTTGCTTCCTAAACCAGCTCGTGTCCACACTCCTACCAGGGCTGAACTAAACTGCTGACTTGGGGTGAACTCCAGCCCAAATTACCCCAAACCTTGTCAGGGCATAAGCTGGGAATTAAACTCTGGGGACAGCCATGGGCTGGATAAATCCCGCTTATCTGGTGGAATTTCTGTCCCTGGCACAGCCTGACAATCCAAGCCAGGCTTTACATGGGACATCTCTCCAGCCCTCAGCAGGGTGGGAGATCTCAACAAACCATAAGCAACCTCAGATTTGGAGGTCAGGGCTCTTTGGCACCTGCCAAAATTCACTCCATCCACTGCACCTGCCTTGATCTCCTGCCCAGCCAGGACTGGCCTTCATTAAGGTTTAATTGCAGGGGTGACCACAGGGTCTGGGGCCAGCAGTGTCACTTCCATTAAGCAGATTGTCCCTGTTTAGCCTCTGCTTTTCCTGGGAGAGCAGGGAAACACACAGAGCAGGAGGACACAGCAGCTGCTGCATCATTGGACTGACAAATACATAACACACAGCAAAGTTACCAAGCAATTAATCAAGGAGAATAATTAGCAGAGCCCTGATTGAACCCAGGAGCAGAAACATGCTGAAGGCAGGGGAAGGCTTCTGTCAGCATGAGGGGACATTTGGGATCAGGCACCAAAAGACACCTCCATGGGCAGTGAGGTTTGGACACCTACACCCTACCCTACAATATGCCTTCAAGCCTGCCCTCTGCTCTTTTTTGCAGCCTAAAAGGAGCAGAGAGGCTGGAAAATCCACAGGGAGAAATATCACTGACAAGGGTTGAGGTTTCAATGAAAATTGGTTCCAGCAGGACTGGATTTGCTGCTGCCTGAGAGCTCAGGATCCTCCTGTCAAAACAGACTTGATCTGAAATCCCAGCTCTCACCTGAGTCACAGCAAGGTCTAAAATCCCAACTTTCTGTGCCCTTCAGCTGGGAAACCAGAGTTAGGTGGGACCCCAGCTTCTGATTAACAGCAAATTCCACGAGTCTGGGCTTCTCTTTGTGTTTGCTCAAGAGGATAAAATATCATATTTGGGTATTTCTGTGAGTGAGACTGGGAGGTTTCTTTATTGTCAGTGGGGAGGCTTTGCTTTAGGTTTCCTTAAATGAACATGGCAGAAAAAACACACTCCTGGCAAGGCAAAAGTTCATTTAAAAAGGCAAAGTACGTAATTTTACCTCCTGATCGAAGACAAAGTATCTGCTCTTCAGCACAAAAGCCCCCTCAACAAAATCAATAAGCCCTCACAGAAAGTTTTATAGGATCATTGAATGGTTTGGGGGTGGGAAGTGACCTTAAAGATCAGCAAATTCCAACCCCCTGCCATGGGCAGAGACACTGCCCATTACCCCAGGTTGCTCTAGACATTGTCCAGCCTGGCCTTGGACACTTCCAGGGATCCAGGACCAGCCACAGCTTCTCTGGGCACCCTGTGCCAGGGCATCACCACCCTCATTGTAAAAAAAAAAAAAAAAAGATTGTTATATGACTTATCTAAATCCAACCTTCTTCACTTTAAAACCATCCCCTCTTGTCCTGTTGCTAAAAGCCCTAATAAAAAGTCTGTTTCCACCTTTCTTCCAGCCCCCTTTAGGCTCTGGAAGGGGCTCTGCGGTTTCCCTGGAGCTTTCTCCAGGTGAGCACCCCCAGCTCTGCCAGCCTGGCTCCCACAGAGGGGCTCCAGCCCTCTGAGCATCCTCGTGGCTTCCTCTGGACCTGCTCCCACAGGCTGCTCCTGTGTCTCTTCTTAAACAGCCCTTCCAGGCAGTAAAACCTGACCTCTTGGCATCCCAAAACCCTTCCTGGCTGCACTGGGATTTTGGGAGCATGGTAGCCATGGACAGAGAGATGCTTGTTGGGTGGAAGGAGCTCAGGCAGAGCTGCTCTCCCCAGCTGGAGGGCTCTGGCTGCCTGTGAGCAGGCATTCAAGGTTCAGGAAACACCAACACCCCATCCCATCCTTGGAAGCAGAAATCCAGCTGCTGTTGCTGTCCATGCACTGCTCCCCTCTCCATGGTCTGGGGCAGAACAGAGGTCCCCCCACACTCAACAGTTTCATACTTTCAAAAGAATAAAATTATTTAAACTGAGCTTTTCTGAGTCTCTGGAGAAAGGCTCATAAACTCTCACCATAATTCAAGGGCTTTGCAGACCTCATCTGCTCCTGCTGCACGTGCAAGTGGAATTTCTGCCTTCCCAACATCTGGCCACACACTTATTAAACAAATACCTCAGTGCAAAGCTCAGCTTATAAAGGCCCACTCCTCCTGCCATTCCCTCAGAGCAGGCTCTCCTGCCAGCCCCTATTCTGGAGGCTCTGGTGTCCTGTAACAGGGCTGTGCTCACACTGAGATTTGCCCCAGCTGACAGCTCTGCTTTGTGTCTCTCTGCTGCATCCAGACACTGCTTCCACCAACCCCTGAGAACTGGAAATCTTTCCTCCTGGTGGAAAGAGAGTTGATTTCCTTCATTCATCCACTGACTGACCACTGGAAACTTTGCTGGCAGAGGGAGATGCTGGGAGCCAAAGCTCCCTCCAGCCTCCATCCTACCTCTGGCAGGGCTTCATGCTGCTGTTGTAGGAAAAAGCAGCTCCATCAAAGCATCCCACAGCTGTCCAGCTGACCCATGCTTTGCAGTAATGCAGGAGAGGTGGAATTTCAGCTGGTGATCAGCTGAGGTTGGGCAGCCTTTCAAGGAGATGAGAGAACAGGAGGGTCCTGAGTCAGCTGTCACACTGGTTTGGGTGGGAGGGGACCTCAAAGATCATCTCAGTCCAACCCCTGCCATGGGCAGGGACACCTTCCACTGGACCAGGATGCTCAGAGCCCCATCAGGGCTGGAGGAGGGGGCAGAAAAGCTTCATTCCTCTACTGGATTTCACACAACAATGCTAAAATTAAAAAGGGAAAGGTGACATTTTATTTTGTTTAAAGGCCCTCAATGGGACTGAACTTAAGTTCATCCACATGAAAATTCGACAGACTAGTACCAGCTGCCTGGAGAGCACTGGGGTGGTATCATCAAAGCCAAAAAAATCCAGCAAAGTCTGTGCCATGCTGATCTCACCAGCTGAAGGCTCTCAGGGTGCTCAGCAGAGAGGGAAAGCAAAATGATCCTCCCTGCCAAAAAGTGAGGAAATGAGAGAGGGAGGGTGCTTCCCACATCCCAGTGTCCATTCATTAGGTGATCACATCCTTCCTGCCAAGACTTGGATTTGTAATCCCTGGGAGGGTATCATGGATCCCTTAATTACTCAGATCAGGTGGGATTTCCAAATTAACTCTTGCAGAGGTATTGCAGGCTCGCTCCAGACACTTACTGCTGTGTTGGTCCATGAGCTCTGTGCTGAGTAGAAAGATCTGACCTTCAAGAACTCTTAACTGTGCAAGATTAGACAGCATCTAAACCCCAGATGCAACTCTGCAAAAACAATCATTATTGAAAATAATTATAATCGCCTTATTTCAGAATAAGCCTCAGAGTTTTCTGGGCAAAAAAAAAAAAAAAAAGCTGCTTATCAGAGATCTCTGCATGCTTTAACTCCAAGACTGGAAACCTCATCTAAAGAGCACGTTGTCATTCTTGCAGCTAAAGTGTAGGCCAATTTCTCTTTAATAGAATAAAATCTTCCTTGGAGGAGATTGCGTGTTGCTGATAATTATCTGGTGACATGTTGGGGTTTAGCAGGTGGATTAATTTCGTTTTACATTATGTCATTAGTGCCACTGGAGGGGCGTGTGGCTGCATCCTTTTGGGCATTAAGATGAGGAGTTTGTGACGTATTTTACAGGCAGTAGAAACAGCTGGGCTAAAAACAAAAACAAAAAAAAATAAAAAAAAAACCTCCACTGGCTTTTTGGGGAAAGGCATCTCCTGTGGATCATGTGCTGTCATGCCAATCACAGGAAAGGCCGTGCTCAGCCTGTTAGCTGAAGATGAAGGATGCTGCAGGTGCCCAGGTCCCTGTCTGAGGCTCAGGAGACCTGGGGGTGATCCCAAAGTGCAGCAAACACCGACACAAAACTGGATATTATGAGATGAGACATCCTTGAAGGCTCCCTCCCACCTGCAGCACCGAGGAGCTGGGAAACTTTCTGCCCTCCCCAGCTCGTGCTGCCAAACATCTCAGACCTCTTGATCCTGCCAGAGCAATTTTCTGAGCACTCTGCTGCAGCCTGGGCGTTCAGCAAAGCAAATGACTCCACACACCACGGGCTTGTTTTAAAAAAGCTTCCCAGTCTATCCACCCCTGCTTCCCAGAAGATTTATTATACACAGGCACACGCCACAGAGGAAACAAGAGGCTGCTGCTCTCAGAATATTAAACAAATAAATTGGTTGCCCTCTAACACACCTTTTTTTTCCCTTTCACGAGATGACCCAAGCTACTGAAAACTAATCCAGCTTTCTACAGACTGGGAAAAGAGAGTGTGGAGTTCAGTAGGGCTCAGCTATGGAGCCCAGCTCGGATAAACAGCAAAGGTGGAAAGCAGGAGGATGAAATGGCTCTAAAGAAGGATACTGACTGATTATCATGAGGCATGTCTCAAAGAAACTTGAGTGGTATCCACAGAAAATATACTGAGAGTAGCATCTATTAGACTCTGAAACACTCTCCAGGAGGGGGGAAAGAGGGGAAACTCCATTACCCTCACCAGGAACATTCCAGCTGGACAAAATAAGTGAAGAAATAACCTGGCTCTAAATTATCATCTCTTCTCCTGCTATGATGGAACTGCAGGGACCCAAGTGGAGCTCAGAGATTTCTGAAGGGATTGAAGGGGAGAGGCAAAGTTTGGGTTTATGTGATTTTACACCCTCTCCAAACCAACCTGCTCCAACACAACACCCAGAGGCTGCACCAACATTCCCAGGTTTTATTACCTCTCTTCAAGGCCAGGTTTGGAGTGACCTGGTCTGGTGGAAAATGTCCCTGTCCATGGCAAGGGATGAAATTGGATGATCCTGAAGGCCACTTCCAACCCAAACCATTCAACAATTCAATGAGAAAAACAGCCACTGATTCAGCAGTGGGTATTCCCACTCGTTTGGATGCATTTTGGGGGGCATGGGCCATGCTGCCAGACCCAACAGGGCTGGAAGAAGGAAAGCTGCTGGGTTTGCAGCTGCTGGGGCTTCAGGACACCCTGCTCCCTCCCAGTCACAGCAGCTGAGCACAGCATCTTTCCATGGTGGAGCTGACACTCTCTGCTCCCTGGGCTGTGCCTGTATTTTGGGCAGCTCTGGTTACAAACATACATCATTTTCATTTCCTTCTCTATAACCTAGAGCTGGCTGGGACAAGGCAGAAAAATCCAGCAGGTTACTGGACCAAATTTCAGAGGTGAGGACAAGTTGTTTGGCCTTGCTGAGGGCAGCAGCTCCTTTTTTGTGCTTCATCCCAAAGTCCCCAGGAGCTCAGCTGGATGTCACTGGACCTGCTCTCCAGCCTCTCTCAGCACGTGGAGCCTGGTAGGTGTTTAAGCATTTCTCTTGAAAAAAAAAATGACAGAGCCTGGGGCCCAGGCTACGATGAGGAATGGTTCTCATTTTTGTGAGTGCCGTGGGCTCAGCCGAGGTCGATGGCGGCGGCGCCGAGGGAAAGCCACTGGAAAATTCAACTAACTTTGCCATCACTCACCTGCTCCCTCCTCAGCAGCCTGGGGGTTTTGTGCAGACAGCCAGGGAGTGGACAGGCTCAGAGAAACAGGGGTGCTGGAGCAGTTTGGGCTGAGGGGTTTGGGCTCCTTTCCATCCAAGGATGAAAAGGGCAGGTGTGCCAATGGCACTGGTAGCCACAACACAGCTCAGCAAGGGTGTCACCCCTCCAAGCCCAGTTCATAAAAAAAAAATAACACCTGCAAGTCACCACACAAATAATAGAGATGCAACAAAAACAGGTATTGACATAAAATCACACGTGGTGCAGGCTCTGGTTACACCTGCACATACATGGGGTTCATGATCCACCCCTCACTTCCTAACCCCCTAACAAAGAGCATCTCTCTGGAGCACTGTGAGAAACCTGTGCTGCTCCCCAAAAATAGTCCCCAGTGTCATGGATGGCAAAGCATTCGAGCAGCTCACCTGTCTCAGGCACCCCTAATGTGTGGAATTAGAACTAAGCTTATTTTAATGAAAGTTATTTAAAACTAAACTTGAAACTAACTTATTTTAATGAAACACACCCCCACCCACCCCCAAACAAAGCTCTCCTGCCATTGTGTGTTTTACATTAATAATAGAGGGGAGCTGATGAGCAGGATGACTGAAGAGTGAAGTGAATTGGATCAGCCAGAGCTGTGCAATGCTGCTGCCACACAGCCCATGGTCACAGCTGATCCCTGAGCTGTGTCCCCTTGGCTCCCTGAGCTCCTCTGGCTCTGGTCAGAAGGGCTCCCAAGGTGCAGGTCTGGGCAACTCAGCCCTGCTCACCTGGGGTGAGATGTGCTGGCAGTCTGAACTGGAATGCTGCAGGGAAAGAGGGAAAGAGGAGCAGGGGTGGTTGCCAAAGGAAGCACAACAAAAGCCAGCCCCAGAAATTCAGTCCCACATTGAAGGCAAACCTGAATTCTGTGACCTCTGCATTCAGGCTTTGCTTTTGCATTTGCTTTGATTTCTCCATACAATCCATTTGCCACAATAAGAAATACCATCAGTGACACACTGCTGCAGGTTGGGTTTTTAACTGTGTTTTTAACTTCCAGCTCAAAGATTTCCCTTCTGCACCCATGATCTCTGCATCAGGACTTGGGATTACATGCCTTACTCGTGTTTGGCTCTGAATAAAGATGAATATCCCATTTTTTAAGGCTGCTGGGATCACATTTTAGCTCAGGAGATGTGGTGTTAGTGCTGAAGGTGCTCTGCTTCTCCAGCATGGTCACTACACCCACCCCCAGCACTAATCCAAACCATGTGTGGAGGCTGGCTTGCATGTGTGAAAGCCACGATTATTATATTTTTATAGGAGCTATATATTAAACTTTAGTCCCTAAACTCCTATCATTTTTCTAACAAGTCACCACCCTGCCCACATGCACTGCAGCAGGACTCCTGAAGGGATTATCCTGGGCTTTGACATGAAACTGCAGCTGCTCACCAAGAGCAGCCCATCCTTTGCTGCCCAGAATTTCCCCCCAGAGAGGACACCCCTCTATTAACACTAATCATAAAACCATATAATAGAATTAAAGAGAAGGATTTGGATCAGGAGGAACCTTCAAGATCATCCAGTCCAATCCCCTGCCACAGGCAGGGACACCTCCCACTATCCCAGGCTGCTCAAAGCCCCACCCAACCTGGCCTTGGGCACTTCCAAGGTTGTGGAATCCTTCAGTGATATTTTACCTGGCTGTCTAAACCTCCTGCCACATTCCTGGCAAGCCCTTGTCACCCTGTCTCACCACCAGCTCCTCTCTGATGACACAGTTCAGGAGGAGCAGTTCTGGGTCCTGGCCAGGTAGACTTGGCACTCAGTGCCTGGCAGGATGAGGGATGTGCTGCCTACAGCCTTCCTGGGCTCCAGGCTCACTGCAAATGGAAATAAAAACCAATCCAGCTTCTGCCTGCACATTTTACCCATCCCAGCTGCATCTGCATGGAGTGTTGTTTGTTGTCATGTCACTGTTTAAAGGTTGACAGATTTGGTCCCAGGAGGAGCTGTAATTAAGTGCCACTCTTGTCTTTTTTATTCATCTCATTTCACTGCACTGCAAACACAGCAGCCAACCCCCAGCTCTGCTGAGGTTAACACTGAAACCCTGACCAGGCACAAGCAAAACTTCCCCCAAGATGTCAAGGAACAGAGTGAGTGGACTCCAACTCCACTTTCCCCTCCAGCCATCCATCTCCTGGGATATTTATTGGATGTCCTGGCACTGCAATACCTGAGTGTTCCCCACCAAAGCTGGGTGAAAATCCTCAGCAGCGTTTTCATGTTGTGATGCCCCAGCAGCACCCACAGCCACCTCCAGCACCCAGGAATGAAAAAGAGAGATCCTCCCAAGCCCTCCACTGATAACTCACACAGAGCTGAGGTTTGCTGAGGGCTGCCTGGGTGCAGGTTTGAGATCTCGGGTGAATAATGGTTTTACTTATTGGAAATTCGCTTTTCATTTTGCCTCAATTAAGTGACCGGCGGAATCAATCACACACCTTCTGCAAACACTAAATCTTCCAGAGGGAAAATATTTATCAAGTCCCAAGCCACCAGCTTTAGTCTCCTTATCCCTTTTGCTCTCTACAATTGCTTAGAAGTGTAGAGGGCGGAATAAAAAAAAAAAAATAGGAAAAAAATTGACAAACTGGAACCTCTGAGGATAAAAAACAGGCTGTGAAGCAGCAATGAGGGTGCTCAATAGAGAAACATCCTCTGGATTTTGGCAGAGACGAGCCCTGGTGTGCACTCAAGTGTCACTGAGATGACAGAACCCGAGGGAATGGCATGAAGCTGTGTTGAGGGAGGTTTAGGTAGGATATCAGGAGAAAGTTCTTCCCCCAGAGGGTGGTGGGGCACTGAACAGGATCCCCAGGAAATGAGCACAGCCCCAAGGCTGCCAGAGCTCCAGGAGAGTTTGGACAATGCTCCCAGGGGCAGCGTGGGATTTTGGGGTGTCTCTGCAGGAGTTGGACTCAATGAACCTTGTGGCTCACTTCCAACCCAGAATATTCTGTAATTCTATGGCACAGCTGAGGATGAGCCCCTCTGCACAGAGTTACTATATTTAGCTATTTTTTAACATCCTCTAGGACCTCAGTGCACGTACAGAGCTCCTCAGGCCAGAAGTTGGTTAAAATGAAAAGTTTGCTGCTTAATTCTGCGAGACTCCTCCGTATGGCACCAGCAGGAATCTGCCTCTGGGGAGCTGAGGCAGAGCTGCAGCAGCCTTGGCAGACTGGAAATAAAACTGGGTTTGTCTCCAGCATCAGGTTCAGGGCAAAGTCTCATCTCATTAAACCTCGCTGAGCCTGGCTCACAGCACAGTGGTCAGGCATGGACAGGCTGTCTTTGGCATTACCCACATCAATATTACTGAGGATTTACAGGTCTGGGCTGCCTTTTCATCCCAAAATCCCAAATCTGGGGATCCAGTTCCCATTCCACTGCCAGTTCTCACTTTCTGAGTACTGGGACACTGCAGGACCATCACCCACAACCCAAACTCAGCTAAGTGGGGAAATTGCAGCTCCATCCTCATCCACACCCAGATTTCCTTCAAGTGGGATGAACAGAGACCTGGCTTTCCTCTCTTCCTTTCTCACACAGTTTGGGATTTTCGGCTGGATTTGGAAATGCCACCCATGAAACTGGTCCTCAGGAAAGGGCAGTGACTGCAGGCTGCTGGCAGAGGACAGGGAACTTCAGCCACCTTTGAATTCAGTCCCTGCAGGCTCTGAGGTCTGAAAAGGTCAGGGCAAAACCCTCCAAGTCCCCAGAACACTGGGGCTGAGATTCTCACTGCTAACACCCAGGGAAGGAGCAGATTTATAACATTCCAGATGGAGATCCCTTTAAAGAGCTGCTGCTTCACCAGATGCTTTCACACCCTCCTCCCAAAATTGCACAGGAGACACTGCTGGAGCAAAGGACAAAGCTCTGAGTGCAGACCTTGTCCTAAATGAGGTCAGTGCTTTACCTTGGGCTTTCAGGGCACAGAGGTGGCACTGCCAGGTGACAGCAAGAGCAGAAATATCAGCAGAATCAGGGTTCCTCCTAGGATCACCGGGTTTATTGCTCAATGGAGGGATCTTCTGTGTTAAATCCTTCAAAAAAAGCTTTCAAGAACAGAGGCATTTTGGTGAGGGAGGCCTTTCCCAGCAGTTACATGAAAGCCTCTGATCAAATACATCTGAGAAAAAAGGGGGAAATGTGGGGATTCCAGTGTGGACTAAGCAGAAGCATTTAAAATAAAAATTCTGAGGAACCACCACTTGCAAACATTCAACTGTTCCACTGACCAACCCACAGGAGGTCTGAGTGCAAACACAGCTCCCATCACAGAGATCCCTCAAGGAATCCTCAGTCTCTCCCAGCTGACCCCTTGCTGGGATGGGAGATGGAAATGGTCAGAAAAGATCAGAGCTCTGGGAGGAGCAGCAGCCACCACCAGACAACAAAACAATCAGGCACCAAAGCAGTTTGGAAATTTGAGATGGAGGCTGAATAAATCAATCCAAAATTTATGGGAAGGGTGAGGGCAGGAACAAGAGTTCCAAATGTTGCTCAGTGATCAGACAGGGATTTCAGACAGGCAGGAATCAGCAGCACAGCATCAGAGACAGCCAAAATGTTTTGTTACACATGAGAAGACAGCAGAGCCCAGTGCTAGCAGAGCTCCTGGCCCAAGGACTCAGCCTCCTGCAGCCCCACATTCCCATGGGATCCCAGTGGCTCTCCTCTTGCTTGCTTTGTCCCAGATTTAATGTCCCAGTTCTGCCCCTTTGCTTCCCACAACAAAGCAGTGTCAGGATGTTTCCTCACTTCACATGCCAGGATGAAACAACCAAATCCTTATTCCCCCATCCCATAATGTTCCTGCACCTACTTTCCTGGTCCTGATACACAGATTTTTTTCCCTCTGCAACTGCACAAGTCATCCAACATCCCTTAATCTTTACAGCCTTCCCAACCCTCTGCCTACCCATGCAACGTCTGCCTGGGAAACAGGGATGATTTAGATTAGATATTAGGAAGAAATTTTTCCCTGTGAGGGTTGCCCAGACAAGTTGTAGCTGCCCCATCCCTGGAAGTGTTCCAGG
>VZTT01069659.1:14617-27042 GCA_013400855.1 Buphagus erythrorhynchus
ACTGACCAACCCACAGGAGGTCTGAGTGCAAACACAGCTCCCATCACAGAGATCCCTCAAGGAATCCTCAGTCTCTCCCAGCTGACCCCTTGCTGGGATGGGAGATGGAAATGGTCAGAAAAGATCAGAGCTCTGGGAGGAGCAGCAGCCACCACCAGACAACAAAACAATCAGGCACCAAAGCAGTTTGGAAATTTGAGATGGAGGCTGAATAAATCAATCCAAAATTTATGGGAAGGGTGAGGGCAGGAACAAGAGTTCCAAATGTTGCTCAGTGATCAGACAGGGATTTCAGACAGGCAGGAATCAGCAGCACAGCATCAGAGACAGCCAAAATGTTTTGTTACACATGAGAAGACAGCAGAGCCCAGTGCTAGCAGAGCTCCTGGCCCAAGGACTCAGCCTCCTGCAGCCCCACATTCCCATGGGATCCCAGTGGCTCTCCTCTTGCTTGCTTTGTCCCAGGTTTAATGTCCCAGTTCTGCCCCTTTGCTTCCCACAACAAAGCAGTGTCAGGATGTTTCCTCACTTCACATGCCAGGATGAAACAACCAAATCCTTATTCCCCATCCCATAATGTTCCTGCACCTACTTTCCTGGTCCTGATACACAGATTTTTTTCCCTCTGCAACTGCACAAGTCATCCAACATCCCTTAATCTTTACAGCCTTCCCAACCCTCTGCCTACCCATGCAACGTCTGCCTGGGAAACAGGGATGATTTAGATTAGATATTAGGAAGAAATTTTTCCCTGTGAGGGTTGCCCAGACAAGTTGTAGCTGCCCCATCCCTGGAAGTGTTCCAGGGCAGGTTGGACAAGGTTTAGAGCACCCTGGGATAGTGGGAGGTGTCTCTGCCCATGGCAGGGGGCTGGAATTGGATGATCTTTAAGGTCCCTTGCAACCCAAGCCATTCCATGACTCTAAAGTGTACATCCCTTTTGCCACCACTCTTTCTTTCCATGTCCCCTTTCCCTTCCTACAGCTTTGTCCTAACTCTTCCCTTCTCAGCCATGGATAGAAAATCTCAGGAAAAGAGAAAAGGGTCATTTAGTGAAGACCTTAGACTGAGTATCCTAGAAGAATTCAGAATTTCTACCCTGGCTTAAACCCAGATTCTCCCAGAGAGGTTTCCACAGGTGGTCTTAAAACCCTTCACATCATCCCTAGATAATCCACTTAATGCTCCTTCCTACTCCAGAAGATCTGGAGAATATTAGGACTCAGTGTTTTTTAGTCTCTGGTCCACAGGCACCTTCTCTAGCCACATAGAAAGCTGAGAAAAAAAGTAAAGTAACCCATAGATATTATGAGGAAAACAGAATGCATTACAGTCGTAATAAGAAAATAGTCCATAAATCTGAAAATGCTCACAGAACAGTTAATCCTGCTCAAGTTGTTTAGAAGGCCTAAGCTGGACTTGGCCAGGATGCTGAGGTCCATAACCCCAGTCTGCTGCTTTGGGCTGTGGGGCACTGTCCATTTAAAACAACCACAGGGAAGTCGGGACTAAAACTTTAACAACTCCAGCTTAACATCCTGCCAAAACATCAGCACATTCCAGAAAGCACCATGCACCCCATTGTTCCACTGCTCCAACTTCTGCCACTTCAGGGCTTTAAGGCTCCTGTCCAAGTGCTTACCCAGCCCAAATACTTTAGCTTAAAGGTTAGAGGAAAATTAATGCTTTGGGATCCCCAACTTCAGCTAAGCACGCTGCTTCCAGCAAAACTGCCTGACTGAGGACCAGATAAATTCCCTATAAACTCCAATAAAGCAATTCCAACGGGTGGAAAGACTTCAGAGATTTATCTGGTTGCAGGACAAGGTCATCTTTTCATGCAAAAATCAGCAACTTTCCTGTGAATCTCATTTAAGTAGCAAGAGAATAACAATTCATTTCAATCCTTTATGGATCCTCACTCTTTGCTTCCTGCAGACAGAGGTTCTGCCAGGCATGTCCAGTCCTGTGCTTCTATCAATGCTTATTGATGTTTTTCAATTACTTCTGTGACACTTTCTGAAACACATTTGTGTGTGGAAAGCACTTTCCAGGCTGGGATCCTCTTAATGCTGAGCTGGGCTCCCATTTTTGGCAGTTTTTACGGCAGCTCTTCACTGCTTGGCCAACACATCCCTCAGTGCCATCCCATGGATCCTGTCCTTGCTAGGACAACTCCACACCCCACATAACATGGATTTGGGTCACATCTCTCAAAAGCATCCCTATGCAGCAATATTTTCTCAAACCACCTTTGGAATCACTGTGTTCATGTCCCAGAATTATGATTCTTGCAATAATATTCCCAAGTGTGGTTGGGAATATTATTGTCCCAGTATTTATCCCAATATTGTCCCAATTATTATTGGGAATAAAGCCCCATCCTCCAATCTTTTTTTTCTTTCCTAGTCTTAAATCCTGCTTATTCCTTTCACCATTTTCTGAGTCTCCAGTTGTATTTTCCTACAACTACCATGCTTAAAAAAAAACAAAACAAATCTCCCAACATCTCTACACTTCTACCACCAAATACTGCCCCATGCTGGATTTTCTGCAGAGACAATTAAATAATTAAAAGCTGTGTTGAGTGAGGACCTTGCCTCAGAGGCAGCATCCCCCCAATCCGTGCCCCCAAGCAGCCCAGCAGCCTCTCCAGTGTGATCACTTCTTCCACCAAACCTTCCCCACTCCAACAAATCACAACTGAAAGCAGACCTTGGCACCTTCCATTCTCTCCTTGTTTCTCTGGGAAGGAGCTCAGACTCTGCTCTAACTGCTCTACAAGATATCCATGCAAACCCCTGGATCATTCCATGCAGGATCATTCCAAAACACAGATTTCATCCAAAGAACCGAGCGTTCCTCATGGAAAACTACAGAGTTAGCACAAAACCACGACTCTACCACAAAAATGAGCTAAAAACAGGAACAGAACTGATGGGAGGAATATTTTCTCATTAAAGAGAAAATAACCCTTTCCTGATTTTTTTTTTTCCATTCCTGGCCCTTGTTGTAAATTCACAAAATATTTTCAAAATCAATTTGGGGAACTGAAATTCCTGTTTTCACTGAAATTAAAGACCATGGGCTGTGCAGAGCCATTGGTTTTATGGCTTTATGCAGTGATGGCATCTCCCTTCTGCACTGGTACTGAGAGCATTTTTTTCCTCTCTCCCACTGTGTGGGACCTTGTCTCCTCCACTGTTTCTACCACCCCTCTCGGCTTTTCAGATGCTAATTGCTTTTCTCACTAAATTGAAGGCTTAATTAGATTAAAGGAAGAACAATAATTGTGTCTAACTAGTATTTAACTGGGATTTTGCTGTTTCTTTTCAGATCCCATGAAGAGATTTCTATAGAAAACTGGGGGCCCGTTTGTTTTGGGTTCTGTCTGAAGATGCAGAAGATTTTTTTTGCCTCTTCTTGAAGATTTGACACACTCATTCCATCGGTCTGGAATCACCATGGCTAAACCCACATTAGACATTTAGAAGATCATATATTTATTGTTACTGTAACCACCACACCTGTCTTTAGGCTGGTTTTATACAGTGGAAATGGACACAGCTAAATAATAAATTAGGCATATAATTACCATGGTTGCATTCAATATTTGATAGTGCCTGTTAATGGTGGGCACCAAAAGGGATTTCTTTAGTGTTATCAGGTGGTTTTCCAGTAAATGGAGCACCAACCTTTGTGGCAGCAGGGTTATGGGTGGAACAATCAAACTCAAAGCTGGGACCTGAGCAGAGCAGCCCAAATATCTTCACCCCTCAGCTCCACATTCTGGATGCAGCATTATCCCAGGCATTTACAGTTAAAAACCATGCTGGCTGCAGGAGTTTCTCCAGGTAAGCCACAGCAGCCCTGCCCTTGGCAAAGAATGGCAGGATCCATCAGAAACAAGAAGCAATTTTCTGTCTCAGACAGAGACAGAGACAACCACATCCCTCTTCGATGCTGCCTCAAACTTTAATTGTTAATAAGGAAACCAGCAACTGGCTCAGGTCCTTCCTGCCTCTCATTTCCCATCCCACTTTTTCACTGCATGCTTAGGGCTGCACTGAGCTTGGCAAGAGCCCCTAAAGGGAGGAATATTTAGGATCCTTCTTTGAGCAATCTTTAGGAATTAAAGGTGGCACCCTGAGTAATGCAATACATCAGCAAGATAAAGTGCTTTCTCCAACAACAACCAAAAAAAAAAGCCATGGGGAGCTTTTTCTTTGAGGAAAAAGTTATCCAGATCTCTGTGTTTGGTCTGTTACACTCTGCACAATATCCTCATGCCAATAGCTCTGGAAATGGGGTACAATAAAGAAACTTCTCCCTACCAGGAGGGTTTGCTGGGGAATATGAGTTAAGAGAGATAGGAGTTTTATTTATGCAAGTTAAAACAGGAGCTGAAGAGGTTTAAATCCTCTGGATAATCAAAATTAGATTAAATTCTTGGTGTAAGACCCGATCCAACACAAATTGTAATTATACTGAAACGCTCAACAGTAAAAGCATTTTCTTACAGGGCTCTTTTATCTTGAAAGTTCCCCCAAGTCATAAGTGGCAGTGGTTTTCTCCAGGATGAGACACAGCCAATGCACAATAAACCTTGCACACAAGAGAGATTCTTTTCTAGCTGGGAAGAGGGGAAGCAGAACAAGGAAAACGAGGCTGCAATTTGCTGGGACACTCCAACTTATCCTTCCCTCAGTGCCTACAAACCAAATCACCAGGTCACAGCATCACAGAATCGTTAAGGTTGGGAAAAACCTCCAAGTGTCTCCAACAACTGTATGACAGCCTAAGAAGAAATCATCAAATAACATCATAATCAAGAAGAAATCATCAAAAATAAACATAATGCAGGGCATTTCTACAGAGGCAGGTAACCACAGAGCAGTGTAACCTGCCTGGAAAATTCAACCTCTTCCTACCCTCCAGAGGGATTCTTAGGGAGTCAGACAATGCCAAAAAGACACCTGGGTTTAGTCAGACAGGGAAAACAGGGACCCCAATTTACATTGGAGCCTCCTTGCTCTGCCTGGTGCTGTGAAATGGATAGAAAAAGATGTAAATAGGATGAGCATCCATCCCAGAACAGGGAAAATATCCTCACTGCAACAAAGGATGGGACACTCAAAACCAAGAATAATTCCCTGAACAAAACCTCATCAACTCTTCCTCTACTTGTTTTGTACCTGTACATCTTGTCAGCCAGTTGTTCAACTCCCAGTGAAGTCCCTGCTGCTCACACTGGCCCAGAGGACACTGTGGAATCCCAGAATGGTTTGGGTTGGAAGGAGCCTTAATGCTCATCTCATTCCAGCCCTAATTCCACGGGCAGAGACACCTTCCACTCAACCAGGCTGCTCAAAGCCCAGCTCCAGCTTGGTCCTGAACACTTCCAGGGATGGAGCATCTGCTTTTCCAGCAAACTGGGGGACCCATGGGAGATGCAGATCTCAGCAGAGCCATTTCAGAGGGCTCTGCTCCACACTNCTTCCACGGGCAGAGACACCTTAGACTCAACCAGGCTGCTCAAAGCCCAGCTCCAGCTTGGTCCTGAACACTTCCAGGGATGGAGCATCTGCTTTTCCAGCAAACTGGGGGACCCATGGGAGATGCAGATCTCAGCAGAGCCATTTCAGAGGGCTCTGCTCCACACTGGTTTCCTCCACGGGACAAACCACACTTGTCACCTCTCCCTGCTGTGGTCTGGAGCCATCAGCTCTTGTTTACAAAGTTTCTGCAGCTTTGCTTAATTTAGAGCAGCTCTTCTGGTGAGTGTCACCAGTTCCACTTGGCTGGCTTTGACGAGAGCAATGTGACTGCTGGGAACTGAGACAACCCTTCCACAGCTTCCACTCTGTTTCTCCCTGTCCTTCTCTCCCTGAAGCATTTTTTTGGGCTGGAAGGAGGAGAGAGGAATGAATGTTGTCGGCTGGAGCAGCACGGAGTCATTTGCAAGCTGGCCTCAGGAATGGGTCACTGCCCCGGGCCTGAGCAATCAGAGCCATTCAAGCCCTTGCTTGACAGCAAATAGTTTAAAGAAAAGAACAGTTTCATCTTCAGAGAAATCAGTGATCACCCCAAGTCAGATGCTTCCAGAGACAGCAATGCTCCCTGTCCCTAGGACAGTTAAAATTAAGGTTTCATCTTCCCTTGAACAAAGGCACTGGAAATAAAAATATTTCTCCCTAAATCCTACAGACTTGATAACGAACACTCAAACAGAGCCTCCATCTCCTCCTCTCTGCCTCATCCCTCATTGTTTCACATCTCTTTTTACACTATCTTTGCAAATGCACCAATATCTGAAGTGTTGGCACTGGGAAGGTCAGCAGCATTTGGGCTCCACAGGGCTCCTCAATCAATCTGCACCCACAGGATCCCAGGCATCACCTCACCACAGACCACTCTGGGTACCATGGTCTGAAAGAAGAAATGCCAGAGGTTTGCAAGAGTGGACAGCTGGAAATTCTGTGACAGGAGCCAGCTTAGGAGCAGGTACCCATGAGAGCAGCTGATGGAAGCAGAGGTGTGGAAGGGAAGGAGGGAAGTGCAAGGGAAGGATGGAAGTGCAGGGGAAGGATGGAATGGGAAGGATGGAAGTGGAAGGGAAGGATGGAAATGGGAAAGATGGAAGTGGAAGGGAAGGATGGAAATGGGAAGGATGGAAGTGGAAGAGAAGGATGGAAATGGGAAGGATGGAAGTGGAAGAGAAGGATGGAAATGGGAAGGATGGAAGTGCAAGGGGAGGATGGAAGTGGAAGGGGAAGATGGAAGTGGAAGGGAAGGATGGAAGTGGAAAGAGAGAATGAAAGTGGAAGGGAAGGATGGAAGTAGAAGGAGAGAATGGAAGTGGAAGGGAAGTTTGGAAGTGGAAGGGAAGGATGATGACAGGAGGTGCCAGCAGCCCCCTGAAGATGGAGGGAGCACTACTGAAGAGAAGAAATAGATCAAGAGCCAAAGCTGAAAAGCATCAGAGCCCACAGCTGCAGGCTGGGCACCTGCTTTGTTTTGAGAAGCTGTCCACCTCTGCTGGCTTGATTAAGAAATATTAATTCACACTGACCAAGGTTTGGCCATTAGCTACAGAACAGCAAAAAAAATTGATGTGAATGCTTTGGGGAAAAGGGGATAAGAGCTGGAAACCAATATGGGTCTGCCCATGGCACTTGTGTCTCTCCCTCCTCATCCTCTCACCAAATACCTAAGGAAACCTTGGAAAACTGGTCTCCTTTTCTTCCCTCTGTCAGACTGTGTTTCCCCCTTACTCACAGTGACTGTAATTGTATTATTTCCATAACAACAGACTGTGAGATCAGAAAGCTGCACGTGAGGGGTTGGAAAGGGAAATCAGCCACGTAGGAGGAATTAATTTCTCCACATTTCATGTTGAATGGGATCTGGGGAGAAGCAACACCCAAACTACCCCGTGAGAAGTCACTGGGGAGACACTCCAGCTGAGACTCAGCTCATGCTCACCAGCACTAAAGGAGCAAATGTGGAGTCCCTTTGCTGCTGATGTCAGGGCTGGAGGAGATGGACTCTGCCATGAACAAGCTCTGCTGCTTATCAATCCCTAAAAAAAACCCCACATGCCTTGATTTGTGTCCCAGTGAGGTCCTTTGTCCTTGTGTAAGAGGTGAAACAGGTCAGCATCCCCCCAAAAGCAGGAAAGAGGCTCTTTCCCTGGCGTGGCAGGGCAGGATTTGTGGTGGGAGCAGATGGGGAGAGCGACAGCCCCTGAGCAGGAGCTGCCACCCCAGCTCCATGGGTCACACAACGTCAGTGCTCTTGAAGGGAATGGCAAGTGACAGGAGAAGATGTCACCTCAGGAAGAAAAGAGGGACCTCAGTCTTCTCACGCCAACATTTTGTCCCTCTGAAACCACTTTACATGGGGGCAGGAGGGAAGAGGGAGGAAAACACCCCCGAGAAGAGGCAAGGAGCACTAATGAAGGGAGAACATGCCAAGAGCTGAGCTAAAAAGTGTCAGAGTTCACAGCCAGAGGGTGTGGAGCTATTTTGCTGTGCAGAGCTGTCCACCTCTGCTGGAGAGGGCAGGAGCAGTTGTCATGTCTCCAGGAGCACAGACAGGAGGCACCCAGGGCCATCCCTGCCATGGCCTCAGCCAGCAGGACACACACGTGGGAAGCACAGAGCCACCCTGGCTGTGTCCTGCCTTCACCTCAACACACAAAAAAAGAGCCACAGAACTGGCTTGGAAAGTGTTGGATCCCAGAAACCTGGGGGGTTTGAGCTTTCTGTGCTTTCTGGCACTGACCCCCAGCAGAACACTGCTTTTGAGCTGAGGCCTTGGAGAAGGCTTCCAAATTTGAGTGATGGAGATAAAATCACGGGTGTGTAGTTAAATAAAAGTGTGTGATTTCACATGGTGAAGGGTTTTAAATCTGAGGTTTTTATAATATAGTAATAGGTGTGGGACAAGATGGAGGATTTTGGGTGGTGTCTCTTTGGGTGCTCATCTTCCTTCTTCTTCATGGTTTCAGGTGGTAGTTTCTGGTCAGTCAGTCAGTGTCACACTGAGGGTCATGGGAATTTAGTTATTGGGTTAAAAATATAAATAATATAGGTGTTAATTCTCTATAGGACTCTCTAGCTTAAAGAGACCTTGTAGCAGCTGGATCTGTCTCCATTTTGCTCACTGCTAGCTGGTGGCTAGAAGTGTTGCTAAACTTTCTGTACTTTAGACAAAGATTTAATAAACAACCAAGCCCAAACATGAGAAAATTCGTTTCCTTTATGTATTTTTGAATTCTGGCTCTGAGTGAAGACAGAAGAGACTCCAGACAAACCACGAATTAAGTGGTGCAAAACACCACCATTGTTACAGGAAAGGACTTTAAAGATCTTCTCAAAATCTGCAGGGACAACTTCCACCTTCCCAGGCTGCTCCAAGTCCCATCCAAACTGGCCTTGGACACTTCCAGGGATGGCACAGCCACAGCTGCTCTGGGCACCCTGTGCCAGGGCCACCCCACCCTCCCAGGGAAGAATTTCTTCCTGTTACCTGGAGAGAGCACCCCAAGGAAGGCCAGGCAGAGCAGCCTGGCTGACAAGGTGTCACTGAACCAAGTGTGAAAATGGCTCTAAAAACAACAGGTTGTGGCATCAAACAGTCCCAGCCCTGGTGCTACCACGGGATATCAGCATCCATGGGGCAGGAATTGGCTCACAGGACACATCTGGACTTCAAGAGGCCAGCAGAGAGCCAAGGATTTCTCATGAGTGAGCCAGGAGTGTTAAATCAGTAATTAATGTTAGCAGTAGTGTGAGATTAATGGTTGGACTCAGCCTAAAGGGCCTTTTCCAGCCTAAAGGATTCTACAATTCCTGCACCACGCTCTGCCTGTACTTCACACCTCTGTGGAAGCAGAACAGACCATTTTTCATCCTGCTGCATTCCCAGCAGAGTTTTCCCCAGCAAATACCAAACAGCCACAATTAGCTTGAAAAGAAAAACATCTTCAAGACGCACCCGGTCAGACGATGACCGACTGTTCTGTGGCTTTCATTTAGGGACTGGGCAAGGGGGAGGGGGTGAGGGGTGTTTTTTTAATAGCTCATTAGCCAGCTTTCTCAAGCAGTCATTAAAATCTGCTAATTATCCCATGGTCTGAGAAAGAAGAAGAAAATCTCTCCCTCCGGATTATTCCGGCGCTGGTGAAAAATCTTCAAGGCCAACAAGTTGTCGCTTTCAAACTTGGAAAATAAACTCCAGGAGTTCAGCTTCGCATTGGGATTTTCACTGCAGTGTTTCTGCCTTGCAAATGCTTCCTCAGGGGTCAGAGGTGAGTGGCATTCCCAATGAGCTGCACCCAAAAGAAAGGGTTTTAAGTGGCAAAGCGTGGAAGATTTAGGAGTTTTTGATCTTTGTGTCAGAGTTTAACGTGGGTCTGGAAGAGCAGATGAAAGGACAAGGACTGTGATGGAGCTTGGCAAGGTTTTTATGGCACCAGCAGTGTCACAGCCCATTTGAGCTGTGCTTCAGGAGATCCTCAGGGTTTGATTCAGGGGGTCAGTGTTGTCCAAAGAGGATCCAAAAAGATGGATACCCTGCACCTCTGCTCTGTAGGTCACAGAGAGATTGATAATCTTGAATAATCTATCATTTTGTGTTGGTGCTGAACATCCCACAGCCTGGACACAGCTCAGCCCCTCTCCTGTAGAGCTCATGGCAGTATTGACCTGTGCAGAGCAGCTAGAAAAATCCAGGCTCCTTGGAAATATTGGCACAGAGCCTCTTGAAGGATGGCTCTGAGGCCTCATTTTAAATCAAATTAGTCATTCAATAGATCTTCATCACATGAAGGATTTCTCTTTGAGTTCAGTGCTGTTTATTTAAGTCCATAGCTTAATGCACTTCTGAGAGAGGAGCTGAGCATCAGGAAGCTCATTCCAACAAGAGCCTCATCCTCTGCCCTGGATTTTGGATCATCAGGAGGCCCAGTGAGGAGCAGGAGTAAATGACAGCCCCTTGGTGAATGTTTTGCCTCATTATCTTACACCTACAGACAGCTCTGAATGCTCATTTTGAAGGTTGAAAATAGCCTGAAACATGTTTTCCAGCAGTTTCAGTGCCATGGTAGGACAGACACAGAAAATGGGAGTCACTACTGGCTAAGGAATCCCCATATGGATTTACAGGATAGAGCTGAGAGCAACCTATGGGGGTCTTGGGACCACAAGAAATCAGTCTGGAGCCACAGAAGCAAAGTAGAGAGCGTTTGGAAAGTTGTTAAAATCTTTCACAAGGATAAACTGAGCCAGTAAAGTTTATTCATTACAAAAATATAAAATAGTGTATTGACTCAGACTCCTCAAAGACAAAGGCATTAAAAACAGCAAGCAAATAAAACGTTGCTCCTGGAAAAAAAACAAAAAAACAAAAAAACAAAAAAAACACACCTTAGGATTTTGTACTGGGTGAAATAAGCTGCAAATCCACAGACAGCTGGGGAATTCAGGTAAACAGAACCAAAGCAAGATCCTGCTGAGGAACCTGGCTGGAAGAGAGAGGCTGAGATTTCCCAGCTCAGCTCTGAAGGAAATTTCTCTGGATTTTTTAATGACCAGAAGAAAAGACACTGACCATTGTTCCCACAACCAATTCCATTTAATGGTTCAAATCAGGAAACCTCAGACCATGACAGGAGGGGTGTGGATCCAGAGATCCCCTCACAAAACAAACCAAACCACAAATTCATTTAGGCTGGAAAAACCCTCTGACACCATCAAGTCCAAGCATGAACTGCCAAGCCCACCCCTGACCCATGTCCCCAAATCCCTCCAGGGATGGGGACACCACTACCCTGGGCAGCCTGTCCCAGTGCTTGACAACCTTTTTGGTGAAGAAATTTTCCCAGATATCCAACCTCTCCTGGCACAACTTGAGGCCAGGAGGAGAAAACAGCTCTGGTGCTGCTGCCTTTGTGCAGAAGGAAACAAGGTCTGCAGGGAGAAGGGACCTGGAGGAGATTTAACTAGAAAACAGAATATTCCAGGGAAAAAAAAACAGGGAGAAGGATGGAGGGACAGCAGGAGTGATGCAAGGGTGCTGATGCAGGTGAGTCTGGTTTCTGTGTAAATATTTTTATCCAAAACTTGGCCTGGAGGATAATTGCACCTCCTTCATTCATGCCTGTGACCAGTTCAGCAGACTTCTGAAATATGGATAACTCAAAAGAGTTCTTGTAGGTTCATGGACTTTCTAAAAGGGGATGGTAAGAGGAGGAAGGGAGGGGGTTTGTTGAATTGTCTCTCTCTTTTTTTAAATACTCAACCTGCAGGCTGAGAAAACAATAAAAAAAATGCAGACTCCATTAAGATACTTAGAAAAAAATCACTGCCTCTGGATTGCTGAAGCTTGCCAATTTTCTGCCAGTCTCACTGTATTTATTCTACTCTGGGAAAGAAAGGAAGAGAAAGGGAGGGAAAAAAAAAGAAAAAGACTAATAATAGAAGAAAAACAACTGTGTGAAACACACTGAAATAACACAAGTTGCTCTGATTGTATTTCCTGACAGACAGTCCTGAGATTCTTTCAGCAAGAAGAGGGAAGAAAGTAATGCAAATGTGTGCTGCAAGTGGGGTAAATGCACACCTCACACACAGCCCAATTCATAAATAAATCAGTCCAGGGGCTGGAGGGAGAATTATTTCCCTCTGGAAGAGGGAAGGTTTGCACCTGGAAAGGAGGTGATATTTCCTCCCCATTCAGACCTGCTCCTCCCAAAGTCCTCATCCCAACAGCAGCCCCTACATCCCAACATGATCCCCTACATCCCAACACCATCCCCTACATCCCAACACCAGCCCCTACATCCCAACATGATCCCCTACATCTCAACATGATCCCCAACATCCCAACATGATCCCCTACATCCCAAAAATCCCAAGTCT
>VZTT01069659.1:27392-38468 GCA_013400855.1 Buphagus erythrorhynchus
ACCACCCCACCACCAGCCCCTACATCCCAGCGCCAGCCCCTACATCCCAACATGATCCCCTACATCCCAATGCCAGCCCCTACATCCCAGTGCCAGGTATTGCTTGCCCTGCCTTAGTGGCTGGTGTGGAAAAAATCTCCCTCAGCATCACCTTTTCTGGTAGAACATCCACCAGTAACTTCCCTGAGGATGCTCTTCTGCAATCCAGCATTGGTGGGTCTCCCCTGTTTGTCTGAAATGGGACACCCTGTCCCAAGTTCCATGGACATGCCATTGCACAGGGGATTGCCACCCATCCCAAAAGGCACTGATCTGCCCTAAATACAGTCCAGGGAGCTGTGACAAGGCTGGTCAAGGTCATGGCAAACCTTTGCTCATGAAGAGGGATTAGCAGGAGCTCCCAGACTGTGCATTTCAGAGAGGAGATGAATGTGAAGAGGGATGATAAAGGTATATTAGAAAATGATAGAGAGATCTTTTGTTCTTTCTGCCTCATAACACAAGGAAAAGGACAATTCCACGAGAAAAAAAAATTGAATTAAAATGTCCAAATACAAAACTGATGGAAGGAACTGGGTTTTTCCCTGTGCTGTATCATCATGGGAACTTCTGAGGCAAAAAGTCTACTGAGCAAAAGGAAGAATTTCATGTGTTTACACAGCCAAAAAGAAGCACTGCTGGGGAAAATATCTGCCAGCCATCAACTTGTGTGCCTGTCAGCACTGAGCAAGCCCAGGACACACTCAGGAGACAGCAAAGGGAACTTCTTCAGCCTTTGACAAAAGTTGCCCTGCCCAGGTTCATGCAAAAGCAAATCTGCTGTCCAGCCCCTGGTGGCACCCAGGGAGCCATGCTGGGAGCTGGGATCCATCTCTTTGCCATTCCCTGCTGGTTCTTCCTCTTCCACTCCTGCCCAGGGCTCAAACCACAGCTCAAACCCCCCAAATCCCAGCACAAGCCAGATCTGAACCACCCCACCTGCAGCCTCCAGCTCCTTTCAGCCCCATCTCCCTGACCCCACTCACCCCACAGCAGTAAGGAAACCTCCAATCTAACACCAAGGACAAACCCCAGGCAGAATTTCTTCTCTCCATCCTGGAGAGCCGTGCAGAGAAGCCAGAGAGGCTGGGCCAGTTTTTTCAGGGCTGGCAGCAGCAGCCTGCAGGCACACAGAGATGTCAGCAGTGATGGAAAAACAGCAGAACTGCTCCTCTGGGTCTGGAGGGGGAGAGGGCAGCTCTGATAAATTCTGTTTTCCCTGCTCAGCAGCACTGTCAGGACATGGGGGGGCTGAGACAGAAATTAAACACTCTGAGACTGGCATGAGGAAGGTAAATCAGCACCAGGTAAATCAGCAGGTGGATCATGCAGGGGTGGCTCAGAGCCTGTGCTGATCCCAGATGGACTAAGAGGGTTTGTTTTCTGTAGGGGCACTTCCCATCCCATAAGAGAGCCCTGCTCATCTCAGGGGTGCTGATACCCCACTGTGGGTTGCCCCATCACCCCACAGACATCTGTCCTCTCCTCCTGCCACAGGACATTGCTCAGAATTCCACCCAGGCTTGTTCTGGCCTTGTCTACACAAAAATTACAGCAGCAGTGTGAGCTCCCCCTTCCCACTGTGCTGCAAAATTGGCAGTGAGAGGAGAGCAGGGGGCTCTGCTGGATCCCCAAACACCTCTGGGATGCACATCCCTGCAAAAAAAAAACCCCTCACTCACACAAAGAGAGGGCAGCGAGGGATGAGCAGCAGAGAAAATGAGTCAACATGACAAAAACAAGTTCCTGGGGAGCTGTACCCTGCAGTTCCCCTAAAATTTGTGCCAAATATGAGGAAATCTCACTGCAATACCTCCCCCCATGCCCCTCCTTCTGCCCTGCACTCACCCCAAATGCAAACAGCCAAATTCCCCTCTTTTTTTTTTTTTTTTTTAATTTAATTTCTCCCATACACAAGCAAACAAACAACTCAATGCCAGAGGGAGAAGACAACAGATCCTGCCAGCAAAGCCTCTCCCCGTGAGGGTGTTCAAACTGCAGCACTGGAGTGCTGGGGAAAAAGGAAAAGAGCAAAGCTCTGGGGGAGCAGAGGTGTGCCAGGGATGGGGGAAGGCTTGGAATTTCTTGAATGTAGCACAGAAAATCGCATATGCATGAGCCTGGATGAGCCATCCCCAGGCAGCACCTCCCAGCCTGGCAGTGCTTCAGGTGTCCCCTCCATTCAGGTCCTGGCATCCAAGTCTCCACCGTGGATATATATATATTTTTTTTTTCCCTCTTTTTCCTTCCCTTCCCTCTCTCCCTTTCTGGAGAGCCTTGTACTGGGCTGGCAGCCTGCCATGCTCAGTCTGCCTCCCACTTCACCCCCATCTGCCATTGTTTCCAATCAGTTTAGGAAACAGCACTGAGAACAATTAGAAAAGATAACGAGGAAGAATTACATAATTACAGGCCACCGCATCCAAAGCATTTTCCCAGTCTGAGCTATGCCTGGGGGAGGGAGAGGGACTTAATCACACTCTGTCTTTGCCTTAACTTGACTGTCTACCCATCATCATCATCATCACCATGGTAACTGGAGAGATGTCCCTTCTGCAGCTGGACACTGCGAGCTGCCACAAGAAAGGGGTTCTCCCAAAAAGCCAGTTGGGCTTGGGAGGGAGGGATATTGGGATATTTATTTTCCTCCCATGCCCTCTCTGGCTGGGGGAGTTTCAGCCCTGCCCAGCTGTCTCCCTGGATCTTGTCAGAGCAGCAGACTCCACCGGTGGCAAGAAGGAAGATGCTCAAGGAATGAATCTGCTCTCGAGGTCCCCAGCGAGGTTTGTGCAATATTCCCCAGCTAAGGCAGGCTCTGATGTGCCAGCAGGAAGATCATGAACTGCCAGTGAGGCACCGAGGGTGGCTCCACACTCTGGGACAAAGCTGTGCCCGCATTACGAGCACCATCCCCAACCCATTCCTCCAAGGGCATTTGCTCCAAGGAAACCCGGTTGTGTGGCTGTAGCTCACCCGGGTTACACACCTGACCTCTCCTCCACCCTTCCCACCCGAGTCCTGCTTGGCATCTCACCTGTGAGGCCCCAGCTCCTCATTGTTCCAGTGTTTTCCCAATTACCTGCTGCCACACCAGAGCTCCTCCAGGTGGCTGGGAGGTGAAGCCAGGAATGCCAGCACTGAATGGCTGCTGCTTGCCTTGCCAAACACCTGCCCAGTTCCCCTTCTCCAGTTCCCCTGTTCAATTCCCCTTCTCCAGTTCTCCCCTGCCCAATTCCCCTTCTCCAGTTCCCCTGCCCAATTCCCCTTCTCCAGTTCCTCTTCTCCAGTTCCCCTGCCCAATTCCCCTTCTCCAGTTCCTCTTCTCCAGTTCTCCCCTGCCCAATTCCCCTTCTCCAGTTCTCCCCTGCCCAATTCCCCTTCCCCAGTTCCCCTGCCCAATTCCCCTTTTCTCCAGTCCCCCTGCCCAATTNAGTCCCCCTGCACAATACCCCTCCTCCTGTTCCTCTTCTCCAGTGCCCCTGCCCAATTCCCCTTCTCCAGTTCCTCTTCTCCAGTTCTCCCCTGCCCAATTCCCCTTCTCCAGTTCTCCCCTGCCCAATTCCCCTTCCCCAGTTCCCCTGCCCAATTCCCCTTTTCTCCAGTCCCCCTGCCCAATTCCCCTTTTCTCCAGTTCCCCTGCCCAGTTCTCCTTCTCCAGTTCCCCTGCCCCTCCCCACACAACAGGTTCACCACCTGCCACCTCTGGCATTAGAGCCACCAGGGAATAGAACTCCAGGAAAGGAGAGGCTTTCCCAGGAGAGCACTGGCTTGGATGCTTTTCTTCAGAGGATTTCAAAGCAATTCTGCTGTCATCATCCTCGTGCAGATGGAGGCAGGGGCTGCTATGTGAACTGATATTTGATCTGGCTTCAGAGCAGCTCTGAGCTCCCTGCATCCTCCTTGCCTCGCTGGGGTTGATTTGCTGCTCAGCTGTTATTTCTGGGAGCCAAAAAAAAAAAGCATCTTCGAATTTAAAGATCCACTTCTTTGGCTGTAAGTGACTCTTAGTGGACATCAGAGTAATTAAAAGTCTCCCAAAAGCATGGGAAGAGGGAAATGCCTTTGACAGCTGCTCTGAGGATGGAGGTGTGGCACAGATGTTAACTGTGAGTTCCCCCTCATTCTTTAACCTCCTGAGCTCAGAATTCCACCATCACCACGTCCTTCCTGATCCAGGTGTAATTCAGAGCTTTTGAAATTAAACCCCTTTCATGACACCTTTGATTGAGACATTTCTGCAGAAGGACTCCAGAGCCTCTCTGGTCCCTTTTAAGATGCCATGAAAGTGAGGAACTGTCCAAGCTTTGAGGGAGGGCTTGAAATTTGAAAATCTGAGAAATAACACACAACATGGGGACGTACAGAAGTTCCTACTAGCTTGGAGCAAAAAGGCTGGGCTTTTTGGATGTTTCTTCTCCAATTTTGGCTGCTGGGTGTTCCTCACTTATCACCAGGAGGGACTGGGCAAGAAAAGCATTAAGAGATCCTTGTCCAATAATATCCATTTTGTCATTTAAAATGAGTCAGAGCAGCCCAAGCTTGGGGAATTACATGGATAAACGATGCAGAAGTTTCCAAATTAACTCCTCTGATTCCTCCATCATCACAGGGAGTGTTCAGACCTGGAGTCACATCACATAAATTTAAGGTAACTTAGGAAACCAGTCCCTGCTGCTGCATCAGGCAATGAGAGGGAGCAGGCAGCTTTGGAGAGCAGCTCAGAGCCAAGGCAGGAACACACCTGGATGGAGTAATGGCTCAGCAGAGCCTGGAGGACACCTGGAGGTGTCCTTGCCCATGGCAGGGGGTTGGAATCTGATGGTCTTTAAGGTCCCTTCCAAACCATTCTGTGATGCCATGAAGCCCAAGAGAGGCCTGGCAGGTCACTCTAGGTTGGGCCTGTGCTACTTGAGGATTTTACCACAAATACATGAAATAAACCACAAATAGGGGCTGCAGTGCCATTAACTTCCTTCCTGCTGAGGAAGTCTGGACAATGATGCAATACTGAAAAAAATTAACAGAGTTCCCACATATTTTAATGAGTCCATGGAAGGTTACCTGGGATTTAAGAACTCCTGCTGTCATTTAGGTTGGAAAAGCCCTCCAAGATCATTGAGTGCAACTGCTCCCCAGCACTGCCAAAGCCACCACTGACCCGTGTCCCCAAGTGCCACATGCACATGGCTTTAAATCCCTCCAGGCATGGCAATTCCAGCACTTCCCAGGGCTCAACAACCCCTTCAGTGAAGAAATTTTCCCAAACATCCAATCTAAACCTCCCCTGGCACAATTTCCTCTTGTCCTGCCCCTTGTTCCCTGGGAGCAGAGCCTGACCCCACCTGGCTCCAGCCTCCAGGGAGTTGTAGAGGAAAATCTTTGGAACTTTTAGAACATGACAGAAAAGCCACCCTAAAGGTTTAGGGTTTCCCAAGCCCTCTCTGGATGCAGTAAAACACTGAAATAACTCATTCATACAATATAGTAAAATAATACATAACAGTATGCATCATATCCTCAATAGCTCCTGCAGAGAGGAGTTTCAGGCAGAATTTGAAGAGCTTAGGATGGACTTGGAAAGAGCCAGGGGAATTTCCAAGGAAGGGACAAAAGCAGCAACACACAGGGAGGAGCCTGTGTTCATGCAGATGCTTCTGTGTTTCAGAAGAAAACACAAAAACAAAGCAGGAGGTTGGTAAAAATAAAAAATTCCATGTCTGAGAGGAGGGCTGGATGATCAATGAGGAAAATTCTCCTCAAAGCTTTGCAGGGGTCGTCAGTGGCCCTTCCCCAGAGATGCATAATGACACCACCCCAGGGGAGGGGCTGCTTTCCACCCACTCCAGCGAAATGAAAGCTCCTGTGCCAAGGTGGGGAGCCCGGGCAGGGGTGGGGAAGGAGGAGGGGGGTCCTCTTTTGGGTCTCAGAACCACTCTTCATGGCGCTGGCTTGATTTCCCATTGCTCCAAAGGTGGCTTCCCATCACTGACAGCATTCCCAAGAGGGGTGAGGTGGTGAAGAGTCACCGCTGGGATGAACACCCCACCCTTGAGAGCATCCCGGCTGGGTGTCTTTGGGAAGAGGGTTTCCCTGGGGTGTTCTCCCCTACTCCCACAGCATTGTGACCCTCCAGGGTCCATCCAGACCCCACTTTCCAGGGTTCCCACAAGTGGAGAGGGTCTCCCACCCTCCCTGGGATGAGCAGCTCCTCTCAGCACCTCCCTGGTCCTCAGAGCCCACCTGCACCACCTCACCCCAGGAGAGCACATCTCCAACAAAACAACAGCAGGAAAAAGAAGAAGCGTTGAGGGTGGGAGAGGAGGGAAAAGTGGTTTCAAAACCTGGACACATCAAGAGACTGTTTCCATGGCAACCTCTTGTTCCTACAGCAGCTCAAGCCTGTTTTAATCAGTGGTAGCATTTACCAATAAACTCTGCTGGGGTCTGCACTCCCTTCCCAGAGTGCCTGCACTGGGCTGGGTGGGGCCAGGCATTCCCAGAGGCAGGGACACCTTTGGGAAATGATGCTGATTGTTTGTTCCAGTGTGTGTCCTGATATCTCCCCCACGGCAGGGATGAGGTGCCAGGGATGCTCCAGGCACACTCACCTCTGCACCCATCCTCATTCTCAATTCTCCCCCTGGAAAATCTCAACCCAAGCAGCTTCACCTCCTCCTCATCCAGCAAGCTCAGGCCTTGGTGGTTTGCAAAGCTGCCCCAAAAGCCTTCAGGTGCCAGTGCTGCCTGTAGGGAACAAACCAGGGTGGAAAAACTCCAGAGGGAGCTGCTGTGGTGGAGGACACAGGGACACAGCTCCACACTCATGGAGGTGGCACTTGGAGGAGGTGAACAGCTCAATCCTCAGCAATGGGATGAGATCTTGGTTTTGGTTGTTCCCACTGGTCTGGCTCAAGCACACTTTGCTCTTTCCAGCCTGGAGCCTGTGAGATGCCAAATCCCAAGGTGATGCCTCACAAGAGTTTCCATGTTTGTAATGGTGTCATTTCTAAGGAGTCCAAGAAGAAAAGGCTGAAAGGTTTCAAAAGGTTCCAATTCATCTCTGCTTCAACTCCAGAACAGCAGCTCTTGGTTAGAGGGTTCAAATCAACTTCCAGTCCAAGTTCACCCCAATTCCCCCAAGACTTCACAGTGCAGATTTAACTCAACTGATCAAAACTCCATAAAGTCCTTGGCCTCTGCAAAAAAAATTCCTCAAGCAGGAAGTGTCAGAACCCTCAGCTAAAAAACTTCATGTTTACTCTTTAAACAGCAACTGACACATTGGGGTCTGAGTTAAAACTGGACAGAGATGTTGACTTGTCATCAACACAGGGCAAGCATTACCCACAGCAAAATACTTCTTAATAGCTTGGAAAAGTTGGAGAAGTTTCTTTGTAAAATTGCAGCATTAAAGATGTTGAGATTTCATTTTGAAGGATTTTTAGTAGATTTTTTAAATGACAAAAATTAGAAAGTATCAAAGGGAGGAGGAAAATATTTCACGAAGCTTCAAATATTTAACATTGCTCTGTGTCAAAGCATTGCATTCTCTTGCTGCTTTTTAAATGCCTTCATTTTAACAGAAAACTGGGGAAAAAAAGAGTGGTTTAGGTCAACCAGAAGATTTTCCATGTGTTTTTGCTTTGAGCCACTGAACCTAAAATCAATTATTTGTACATGTTTAGCCCTGATCCATGACTAGGACTTATCCAGTAATTCAAATAAACACAAATTGACAGTAATCTCATTTTGTCTGGGTTTGCTCTCTGCAGATGTTCTAATGGACCAGTTTGCTTTCTGCAGATGGACCAGTTTAGCACCAGGGAATTTTTCAGGCATAAGCATGGGGAACAATTTTCAGGGAATGCCCCTGGAGAGCGAATTTTGAACACATTTATCTGCTTTTCTGCCTATGGCAGAGCACAGAAACAAGTGGTCTGTGGCATCAGACCCCCAAATTTCATGGGATTGAGGTAAGTGCCTGATAAAGCTCCCTGTTTTTTCCAGCAGGGATCACCCCATGGACCTGAAGCAAAAAAAAATTCTTTGCACAGCACCTGTCTCAGGGCATCCTGTGTGCTCAAGGTCTGCACAAAACAAAATCTGGGGGAGAAAAATCCACCAGAGGCATTAAACAGAGGAGCAGCACATACACCCACCCCAGCAATGCCTCTTCCCCATGGCAAGCTCTGTGCACCTCCACTCCAGCTTGTGCTCACTGTAAATATTTCAAGTGCTGGGTGTCTCTGGGGACCCCCTGGGCTGAGCACTGAGCAGCTGAACACCAGCCAAGGTTAACAAATCAGAGTGAAATGTCACAGCTTAGCCCTTCCTTCCTTCCCTGGCACCCTCCAGAGAGTGGATTCAAGCTCCACGAGCCACAGGGTGTTGTTGTGTTTGTTTTTTCTTGTGGGGAGCTATTCCCATCTAATGCTTTGCCTGACAGCTGCTGGGATTAATAGGTGATGTGCCAAAAGCCACAGAGTATTATTATTATTATGATTATGGCAACATTTTGAGGTCACCACCAAGAGCAGGGTCCCATTGTGCCAGGCACTGCACGCTGCTGGAAGTGGTCCCTGACTGAGAAAACCTCCATCTAAATAGGAATTCCTGGGAACAGGCAATAAAAAAACACACAAATTTCTAAGTGCTGAGGGTTTTTTCTACAGTTTCATGCACAGGGCAAGCAGTGGAAGAGAGTAACTGCCCCCCAGTACCCTGAGACCCAACATGCTCCACCATGCTGGGGATTAATTAATGTTCATGCATAATCACTCCAGCATTTCTCAGAGTACATGCATGGCTACAAGGTTGAGGTTACTGGGTTAGGTTACATCTGCAAGGTTAGACCAGCACATTCATGAGCAAAAAAAAAAAAAACAAACAAAAACCCCAGGCAAAACCAAGCAAAAAAAGAACCCTAAAATGATGTTAGTCAATGTTAGAAAGCCATGCCTTCAGTACAGATTTCCTGCTGCCTCCTGGAGGGCTCAGCATTCCCTCTTTGTCACATGCATGTTATCAGAACTGCCTCATTTTCTAAAAAGATGAACCTAAACACCAGGTCAGGGGATTTGGCCAAGGATTCAGAGAAGATTGGTGGCAATGGCACAGAGAGAACCCTGAAATCAGAACAGCTTGGCCAGTGTGGTGTTAACTGGATCCCACACCCAGCCCTGGAAGATTCTGCATCCCTCATTTCCCTACACCAGGGACTTTATTGGAAACCTTCTGGCCTCCCAGGTGGAGAATACAGGTTCTGCTTGATTTTTGTCAGCTGGTGAGAAATGGAAATTAAGGCATTCAGAGGAAACATTTTGTGTCCTACAGTCACACAGATGAATTCCCAAATCCAGCCAGTTGTAAAACAGGGGTGAGCAATATTCTATCTCCACTTTTCTGTCTGCCTTTGAGCTCAGGTTTCATTCCACCCCCAGTAAGACACTGATGTCGAGAGGGAGAGGAAACAACCAAAAGGATAAAAAATACAGGACTAAAAGCACAGACATAAATTATTATTTAAAAGCTGCAGTTACCTACAAGCTTTAAGTTCCTTATAACCCTGAAGTATTTAATTTTCAAGCTTTTTACAGGTCTGTGCCCAGGGGCTGAAATCTGAACCCTGCCTACATCCACTTTTCAGCACTTATTCCAGAATTGATGGATTTTTCAAGTCTTCATGGACACCTGTGTTGTCAGCACTGGGAAATGAAAAAAAGAAGACCCAAAATCAGCCTACCAACCAGACACTCTTTTTAGCTGGACCCAGATTGGGCAGAAAGAGACCTAAGGACATGGCAGATCAATTTTAAGGTTTTTCCTGCTTTCCCCTTGAAGGAAACCACGTGGTGGAAATGGGCAGAGGGGTGTTTTCCTCTCTGAAATCCACATTCATGACAAGCATGTGCCCATTTTTCTGCTCTCTCAGCCTTGAACCTCCACTGCCAAGGTATGGACAAGTGACCTCCTATTCTGTCACCCTCCTCTGCCCTTCCCATTCTCCTGGTGGCCAAGCTCTGGCTCTGGATCTCAGCTGTGTTATCCAAGTGAAACTCTGAGACATCACAAAATCCTCTAATGTCATCTCCCCTGCTCCCAAGAGCAAGGTGTGAGTCAGACCCAGATAAAACCCTCTTCCCAGGGTTATTCCAGCCCCACATGAAGGAAAGAGAGCTAAAAAGAGGGAGAGGGAGAAGTATTTCTGGAAATGCCTCGTGCAGAGCACACGAGGGGTGTCATGGATTGGGGCTCCTTTCTACACCCAACAGGAATAAATCCTCCATTATCACACAGCAGAGTGGGTTTTTATATCAAGTAAGAGCCACCTCCACTTCAAAATAGAATAAATAAGAGTAAATAATACAGCAAAGCTGCCTTGGATCCTGTTGGGATATTACATTTGTCCAGGCCTGCCAAGCCATGCACGCTTGACTCCGTGTGGGAAATTCCATTATGATGCACAACAGCCAGCTTGGGAGAGAAAGGAAGTTGTTCCCCAATAAAACCCAATTTGCCTCCTTTTTGCAGTGCTGCCTCTGAACTAACCAGCCTGAAACTGCCTAAAAACAGTCTGACATGTAATTTATACAATGGTGGAGGAAAATAATTTCCCTTAAAGATGAGAGGTCGTCAAGTGGCTCAGAAAACAGTTACACCTGTGGAAGATAAGTTTAATGTAACAGTTCTGGGAGAATGAAATCAATAATTCTACCTTATATATTTCCACTAAAAAAAAAAAAAAGAAAAAGACAAATAAAGCCCAAATCCACCATGATTCCCTGCAATGCTGCTGATGGAATCAATCAAATCTCTCCTCCATGGACAGTTATGAACTGTCCCTTGTTTGTCCAAAGGACAAATCAAACAAGAGCTGGAGCTTTGCAAGTGCTTCTGAGGTTTGCTATGCTCATGAAAAAGTCATCATGTTTATCTCTGCAGAAGAAAAAAAAAAATCTCTTCTTAGAGGAAAAAAAAAAAATTAAAAAAGAAGGAGGCTTGAAGGCAAGAGCCACGTGGCACACCAGAGAAGAGGGG
>VZTT01069659.1:38695-50522 GCA_013400855.1 Buphagus erythrorhynchus
AAGAGCTGGAGCTTTGCAAGTGCTTCTGAGGTTTTGCTATGCTCATGAAAAAGTCATCATGTTTATCTCTGAGAAAAAAAAAAAAAAAATCTCTTCTTAGAGGAAAAAAAAAATTAAAAAAGAAGGAGGCTTGAAGGCAAGAGCCACGTGGCACACCAGAGAAGAGGGGAAAAAGCACAAAGAGCACAAAGCCATCCCCAGCAGAACCTATGCCAGAAACAGCCCCTGGAAATCCTTTCCCTCTATTACAGAGTGTTAAAAGAAAATGAAAACCAACAAGAAGCAGGGATGGTTTTATCAAGCCTCCACAAAAGTTGAACTGCTCCTGGGAGGTTCTTTTTTTTCCTCCCCCCCTGGTTCTGAGGAATTCAGCAGCGACAGAAAAGATGATCTCTCCTGTGTGCCCCACCCATAATTCCACTGTGGGATTTGATGTTTCAAAAGGAAGCTTCAATCCCCATGAATAAAAGCAAGTGCTTGAAAGAGATTATTCACCTGCCATGTCCCCTAGACAGGAGGGAGCTGCTGGCTTACAGCAGGGCTGTGATAGGACTGACTTTACCCCTCCAAGTCCAGATCCAACAGGGACACCAGCAATGAATTCTCCTCAAGTGCTGACAAAAGTGATCTGCAGCTCTTCCTCCTCTTTGTGGAGCATTAACACAGCCTGGGCTCCCCCTTTCTCCCAGGGCTGATTTCCTTTTTCTGAAAGAGCAGAAAAGGTCTGACTAAAGAAGGAGCCTCCTTTATTTCCTCCAAAGGCAAAGCTCCATCTCATGGTTATTGGACTCTCCTCCCACTTAAATCTGAGGCTGTTTGTTGCCTGCTCTGAGCTCCCTTCACATTCTCCCTGCTGCTTGACTTTCCCCCAATTACCTGTGCTACAGACCTTGGGAAGGGACAGCCAGTGATAACCTTGGAGATAACTCTAGGTTTTCCATCTGCTGGGAGGAGAGAAAATAGCTTTGAATAAAAATGTAAATTTAAAGTAGAAGGAGGACAAGAGGTGATAACAACAGCCAGGTCCTGCTGTCAAATAGCTCAGTGTAGTGTTTACCCTTCATATAAAGCCACGAAATAGTCAAAGGCTTTTCTATCTTGAAAAGAGCCAGCAATGAATCCAGTTCAGTTCCTCTATTTTGCAGGTGCTCTCAGAAACATGAGTGATGGAAACAATTAATTAAAGCACACTCCTGCCTTCCCAATTTCCCTCCAAACAGCTCTAAAGTCACTCTTTTCCCCCCCTGCTTTCCTCCTCTCTGGGCCAGCAGGTCTCTTTTATGTTCCTGGGGCTCATAAAAGCATCATCCATCCCAAAGCATGGAGAAAACAAAGGAAGAGAGCAGTTCCATCCTCCCAGGAGACAGCAGCCACCTCCATGCTCCAAAGGATGCTGAGACACCTCAGCTGCCTCCCATTTTCATGAGAAAAATCCAAAGACTTTTTTAAAAAAGATTCCCTCAGAACTATTCCTCACAACACCCACACTACTGGAAGCTGGGAGAATGAAGCTGGTCCATCTTCACACTCTTCCTCAGGGTTCTGCTCATTTTTTGGATACACAGTGGGTTGGACTGGTCCTAAAACTGACCTTGACCAGGCAGCACTTCAAGCACCTGTGTCAAGACGAAACTCTACCTCTTATTTAACCTCTCTCAGTCCAGACAAAAAAAAAGGTGACCTGGAATAGCACAAATTTCAGTGTAGACAATAAAAACTGTGTTCTACCATAAGTTCATCTTACTTTACTTTAGGGAAGCATTAGGGAAAAGGGAAAATGGAAGAAGCAGAAAGCAGTGGGAGGAGACAGAGAAAAAAAAAAACTAATAAGGGGGAAAGACAAAAAATCTACATTAAAAAAATATAATTAGCAAAAGTTCTGCCCTGACACAAATTAGTCCTGATCTTTTAGGCATCATCCCAGGGAGGGAAGAAGGGTCAGGGAACCCAATTTCCTGCCCTTCTTCCATGGAGCTTCCCAGTGCCAAAGCAGCAGAGTATTCCCATCCTCCCAGCCTATATTTAATGTCACAATACACATCTGCACGGTGGAGGAAACAAAAATACAGATGCTCTGAGCCAATCCTACAAGGAATTCATTGTTCAGCTACCCAACAGTCCTTTAAGGGAGAAAGCAATGGATCCTCCTGGAGCTGAAGCCAACGTGAGCAGATGTGGGATGGTAGAGCACTGCAGCATTCCAGAGCTGGCATTTTTTTCTTCCTGTGGGTGTAACCTGGTTATTTTGCACACACAGTTCGTGGGACAAATGGACTGCACAGGGAATTCTGTCCTGTTACACTCCCCAGCCTCACTGTGCATGGGAACACCTTTCCTCTCCTAGGGAAGTGCTTGTGGCCTCCCATGAGGACTGATATTATACTGCAGAGATTTCTGGGCAATTCCCATCTCTGCCTGAATAGGTGAGACTCCACAAGAAGCAGAGACCAGATCACCCTCAGAACCAGCTTGTTCTTTGTCCACAGAACAATTCCCAAAAGGAGCACAAATCCCAGGTAATCCTTGAGGTCACCTGGCTCAGAAGTTTTATTCAGATCCCCAACAGGTCATCCCACATCACCTATTTTCCTATGGCAGCCTAATTGATTTTTTTTCTGACTGGGAGAAGGATATAGGTTCTGCCTTTCCTTGGTATGACTGAAAAAAATAATAATTTGAAAATAATTAAAACTTGAAATTTTTCATCCAGAGGTGAGTCATTCCCTGCAAAGTCCATCATTCTTACAGCAGAAAAGACAATGAACAATTGACCTCTCTCCAATTTCCATGGAAATTCCTCCCTCCACCCCCAAAAAGAACCCACCAAAACCCAGCAACAACAAAAATCTAACAGTGCTAAAAGATGTATTTCTCAGCAAAAAAGGAAAAAACAAAGGAGTAATGTCTGTCAGGAGACCTGTCTCAGTTTCCAGGTGATGTTTACTCCATTCAGATTTTATATCTTGTGTCCATGTTTGCTGCTTTTACCAAACACTTACCCACTCCATAACAACTCCTCCTTTACCAAAACCTCATTTTTGGCAGCAAAATCTGACATCTTCCATTTCCATGTTCTCCCAGGACTTGACTTTATGGATATATCAGATCCATCTGAGCTGGACCAAACCACTTTTAAATTCCAGCAGCAAAGCCTGGATGCAGATCCCCTCTCTCCTCCCAGCCTCTGGTTGTGCACACCCATTATTCACATTTGCATCAGGAGCCCTTTGCAAGTGATCTGTTGATTCATTGTGTTAGAATTGCAAACAAATGGCATCATTTTCCCCTCAGCTCTTCCTGGAGAATTCAGCTCTGATTTCCAGGCATCGTCGGGCTACTTGACTGACACTTCTGCTTGATTTGAGCCCTCTGAGATTTCTGTCTGCAGCCACTTCTGCTCATCAGTTCTTCTGCAAGAACTCAAGAGCTTGCAGGAGGAGCCCAGGCACCTGTGTCAGGCTCCACATTCCCCTGTTCCGTGCATGGTTTATAACTGCTTTGCCTTGGAACCAGAATGTGACAGTGAAAAGTGGGGATTGAGGGGGCAAATTCTACATTTCATGTAATTCCACTGATTTCAATATTTGCTGTGTGTGCCAGATGGGCACGTGCATTTTTATCCCACCCAGACCTCCAATGCTCTAGGAAGTCAATGCACTTTAATTTTAATTTTTTTTTTAATTTTAATTTTTTTTTAATTTTTAATTTAATTCACCAAGGGCTGGGATTTTTTTCTTTTTCCTATGTGTTTTTTTTTTTTCTTTTTAACAGACAAATGTAAGTTTGCCATGGTTGCTGTTAGATCTGAAACCACAGCAAAATACCTTCAAATGCTGCCACATTCTTTGCTTGCATAGAGACCCATAATGATGGGTCTCACACACCTTCACAAATATTCCTGGATGTGGAAGACTTGCACAGAGAGGTTTAGGATGTGGCAGAGGAAAATAAAGGGACAGCAACAGGAAATTATTTCATCCCAGTTTTGCAAAGCTGGGCCTTTCTGGAAGATCAATGCCAACAGAACAACCCATGCAAATGTGGCACTGTGAAAAGTCTTTCTTCTCATCAGAGAAGACAACAGGATATAAACATTCCTTTGGGGATCTGTGCAGCTCCCAGGGAAATCAGCAGGAATTTTTGCACTGCTGTCACTGGGACCTGCATCCTGATGGAAGATTTTTAGGATATTTCAACATATTCTGCCTTAAAACAATGAGATTTTGGCACCTTTACTGATTGTCTTCACACCCCCATGAATAATAGAATCCCAGAATGGTTTGGGTTGGAAGAGACCTTAAACATCACCCACTTCCAACCTCATTTCCATGGCAGGGACACCTCCCACTGTCCCAGGCTGCTCCAAGCCCCAATGTCCAACCTGGCTTTGGACATTCCAGGGATCCAGGGGCAGCCACAGCTGCTCTGGGCACCCTGTGCCAGGGCCTGCCCACCCTCACAGAGAAGAATTTCCTCCTAACAACTGATCTCAACCTCTCCTCTTAGTTTAAAACCATTCCCCCCACCCTCTGCCTGTGGATAAAGTCACTTGCTCCCTTTTTTCCAAGTCCTCTAAGAGCAGCAAGGCCACGATGAACCTGGACTCCAATGTCAGAGATCAACTCTCCCTGCAAATGACCAATTAGGGATGCCAAGATCCAATCCATCTACTAATTTATGACTTTAAACCAAAGCACCAAGGCATCAAAGCCACTTCATTCAGTACCAGTGCAGAATCCCCAGCTCGTGAGGCACAGGGGCCCTTGGATGCTCAGGGTTAAGCATGAAGCACAAGGAGAAGATCTTTCACTGCAGGAAACAATCAATTCAAGACAAGTGAAATCATCTGAGGCCTTTAAAACCGAATTGTGCAGTGCATAACACACTGGGTTGATGTTAACTACGAGGAGATAATTGACAAACCCTTCCAAACTTTGCTGACTGGATAGCTGAGCCCTCATTGAGCTGGATTCAAAGTGATCCTGTTCAGAGACCCGAGCGCATCTCAGTGCAGCAATGAGCTCCTCTGCCTCCCACACAGCCCCTGGAAAGCCTGGCCCAGTGCCATTAATAATGATATCTCCTGGGTGTGTTTCCCTTCCCACTGGCTGACTGATTTTATTACTGTGGCAGAGAATTGCAAAATATGAAGTGCTCAGTGTAGCAAAATGACATTTGTGTAAGTTATATTGTAAATAGTTACTGACACGCTGACGTTGTTGGTAATGTAGGGATGGTAAGAGGCAATTAATTACATTAGTGCTTAATCAGCACTGAGCAGTGCTGCTCTCCTCTCCAGTCCAGCTGCTGAGGTGTCCCCTGGAGAGGAGGCTGGGGATGCAGCAGAGTGCTGCTGATGCCAGATGATGGTACACAGCAGGGCTCCACTCACATCTGTGCACATCTGGAGCCAAGATGGAATTGCTGCCTTTAGGAGCCCTCAATGGATGGGGTGTCTGGAAGATTTCAGTGGTGTCCCAGCCCTGAACTGAATCTGTAAGGAGAAAGGGCCTTCAGCCTTTTCCTGGTTCCTCAGATGAGCATAAAAAAAATCATCTTTGTGTTGTTTTTTTCCTGCCTTCTCTTCCCTGCTCCTTCACATCCTTAGAAAACCCTGCTGCAAATCTGAGAAACTGTTTCAGTGCTGGAATAACTCAGGCTTTCCCCATGCCCCCCAAAAGTTATGCACATCCAGGACAGAAAAGACCATTTCATGCCTTCAAATATACATTTTTTTTTGTTTATCAGGAAGGTTGAGGTTGGATATTATGAGAATGTCTAAACCCTTGGGATTTATGAACTCTGATATCTTCATTGCTTTCTTGAGGAAATGGCCTCAAGTTGCATCAGGAAGGTTGAGGTTGGATATTAGGAAAAAAAAAATTTAATGGAAAGAGTTGTCAAACCTGGGAACAGGCTGGCCAGGACAGAGGTGGAGTCCCCATCCCTGGAGGGATTTAAAAGCTCCTGTGGATGTGGCACTTGGGGACACTGTGCAGTGGTGGCCTTGGCAGGGCTGGGGGAATGATTGCACTTGATGATCTTAAAAGTTTTTGCAACCTAAATTATACCATGATTCTGTTTTATAAAATCTTGCAGGTCAGATCCAAAATCTTTGAGACTGAGAAGCCAGACCATGAGGGCAGAAAAAGATCTGTAAAGTCATCGAGTCTGACCCTCTTTTAGTGCAAGAAGAGGCTCCCTTGGGGACACCAGGGCAAAAGGACACGGAGAGACAGCTCTTGTGCTGGGACAACTATTGGCCCAACGAGTTGAAAAAGTGACAGACTGATAAGAAGTAGCCTGAGCATGAGGGATAACTTCCTGACAGCAAGAGCCACCAGACTGCAGGGGAGAGGCAGGGGGGAAATGTCGGGAGGAGCAGCACTCGAGCCACTCAGAGCAAAATATATTTGGAAAGAAACCTGCAGTGACCAGGAGACTAAACTAAGCCCAGTATCTTGGCAATAAGTCTTCTCCATAGCTAATAATTCACGAGGAGATATCTGGAGACACAAACAACGTCCAGAGAGGAATGCAGTTGACTTATTTGACTTCAGCAAGCGAGCGAACAACTACCACAGTTCATGTGTCCCCTGGGAGCTGCTGCAGCTGAACTTGGCTGAACAGAGAGATTTGCAGAAAGGCCAGAATGCAAATCCCTCCCCAGCACTAGCCAGCAGCAGCAGAAATGCAAGATCCACCACTAGTTGTGCCCTTACAGGCAGCCATGTGTCAGCACTTCAAGGCTTCCAGTCCCCAGGTGATGCCAGGGAAGGCTTTGAGTATCATCCAGTGGGGATTTGAAATTAAGGACAGGTCTTTTATCAGTGGAAAGCCTCTGCCTGCTCCCTCCCCACAACTTCCACCTCGGATACTGAGTGACAGCACAGCCAAACAAGAATCACAGAATGGTTTGGGTTGGAAGGAACCTTCAAGATGATCCAGTGCCAGCCCCTGCCATGGGCAGGGACACCTCCCACTATCCCAGGTTTCTCCAAGCCCCATCCAACCTGGCCTTGAACACTTCCATGGGATATCCATTTCTTCTTTGAGAAACCTGTTCCAGGGCCTCACCACCCTCTGAATGAAGAATTTCATCCTAACATCTAATCCAAAACTGCCCTCTGCCAGTATGGAACCTTTCCCTGCTGTTCTATCACCATCTGCCCGTGGAAAAAAAAGAAATCACTCTCCCCTTTTTTATAAGTGCTCTTTAAGTACTGAGAGGCCACTGAAGAAGCCATTCATCACCACAATGATCCCCAGGGAGTTCACCCACCAAGGACAACGTGCTCATCAGCAGCTAAATGAAGGTCATGCTGATTCCAAAGAGAAATCAAAAAATGGTTGGGATTATCCACTTCCAGGGTTGAAATCCTCCTAACTGGGATAGGAGATTCTGGGACATCAGACCCAGAAAGACTGAGTGCATCCAGCCCTGGAGATCTGAGTGAGGGCTACTTGAGAACATCCCCCAGCCCCTGAATCAAAACTCGCCTTCACTCCCTGGTTCTGCCTCTGACTCACTGTCTGACCTTGAGAAAGTCATTTAATCTCTCTGTGCCTCAGGATCTGGATAAAAATAATTATTATGGCTGATGTTTTATGGGAAAAGACTACTGCCATATAAAACATCTTTCCAAAACGCCCTTTTCAAATCCTTCATTGGAAAAAAACAAGCTACAGGGGGTCAGAATTGTAGAATCTTATTAAGCCTTTCCCAGAGCCTCACTGCCTTTGACTAACTCTCAATACACACTCTGTTACATTTAAATCAGGATTTGAGACTGTGAATTGTACATAAAACCTTCCATCTTACACCCGTGGCAGCTTTAAGTTCTGATGACGAATTGTGCCGAATTAGTTATTTTGTCATTTGCAAAGATAGCTGGATAATAAATCACTCTTTCTAGCCAGAAAACTTTGACTTAGCATCTCCCCTCCTTCTTAATCAACTTTTGAGCCATTCATTAGGTTTTCATCCAGAAATCCTTTTTCAAACCATTGTCAAGCCACCAACATTTTTCAGGTTAAAATGAAGCTGGAGATTGGGCAGCTATTTTCTTATTTGATGGGGAAAAAAAATCCCTGATTGCTGTCAGCCATAGCACTATAATACATTCAGCTTAAAGCTTATCTTCTGTAAAATAAACATTACTACAATATTTCACCTCATTCTGAGCTCTCCAGCCAGAGAGCCAAGGCAGGGGTTTGTTGACAGCAGTGTTGGCCAGAACAGCTTTTCTCCCTCTGCTTCTGGTTATCATCTCTGGGGAAAATGGTCAAAAATAGAGGGAGTTTCTGACCCTTCTTCATGCCAGCATCACTCCTCAGCTGGAATGGTCCTTCCAAGAGGAGCAGTCTTCATCATCCCAATACCGAGTGCAGAAGAAAATGAATGAAGAGATTGAGGGCTCAGTTCTTCCCTCCCACATCATTTCTCCTTCTCTCATGGCACAAAACCAGGAAGCAGATCTTTTATCTGCCACTCATCCCAAGTGCAGAGACAAAAGTCTTCTGAGTGGAGCCACCACAGCTCAATCAGTGTCACAATTACTCCTGTCACTCACAGATTACACGATTCCTTCTGATTAAAGAACTCCTTGGAGCTGAGACTCTAAAGCACCTTGGCATCACCTGCTCCTCACACAGCAGGAACAAAGCAAAGAGAGGGCTCTGATCACTCAGCAGCTTTGGAAGCTGCAGTGGTGGTTGTTGCTGTTGTTTAATGGACAAAAGAGCTTTTGCAGGGCAAAGAAAAAAAAAATGAAAGGTGTTTTGGGGTTTTTCTGGCATGAGTTATACCTCCAGTTATTTCAAATCCAAATACTGCTGTAACAGCTTTCTGAACACAGCTTGGATTTTCCTCAGGGAGTTTCCAGCCAGCAGGATCTTCCTTGCTGCAGCACTGGAGGGTTTCTGGAACTCTTCCCTCTCCTCCAACCTGTGAGGGACAGCCAGCACCCAGGGCTGGGGGATGGACCCTCCCTGCCCTACACTGCAGGGAAGGGCAGGATGAGCAGCCTGATGAGAAACCCAATGTCAGGAGTAGGATCCAGGGAAGCCTGGATGCACTGACCTTGCAGTGAGCCCCATCACCCATGGCAGGAGGATATTCCACCTTCAACTCAATATCTGCCTAAAAAGGCCACAGGGAGTGTCAGAGGGAGCACAGAGGAATCCAGCAGGAGTGCCCAGAGTGTGCTGATGAATCCTAAAGGCCTGACAGGGAGGGGAAGTCATGGCCAGGACAATCCTCAGTGATCACAGGAGGTCCCAGGGCACCCAGCAGGGAGGGAAATCCCACATGAAGGGCTGGAATTTTGATGGACCATTCTGTTCTGCATGCTCAGCTGTGTCCCTGTGCTGGTCCTGAGCTTTACCAGGACAAAAATCCCAGAATCACTGAATCATTTAGGTCAGAAAAGACATTGAAGATCAAGTCCAGCCATTAAGATCCCAGAATGGTTTGAGTTGGAAGGGACTTTAAGATCATTTCATTGCACCCCCTTCCACGGGCAGGGACCCCTTCCACTATCCCAGGTTGCTCCAAGCTCCATCCAACCTGGCCTTGGACACTTCCAGGGATGGGATATCCACAGCTTCTCTGGGAAACCTGTGCCAGGGCCTCAGCACCACCCTTTCAATAATTATTTTTTTCCCTAATATCTAATCTAAACCTCCTCTCTCCCAGTTGCAAGCCATTCCCCCTTGTTCTGTCACTCCGTGGCAGCAGGCAGAGGCAATGAGATCACAGCAAGCCTACCCTCTTTTCCCAAGTTCAAAAAATGAGCCCTGGATTCATTCACATGCACTTAAATCCTGGCATCTTCCACATCTTCTGAGATTTCCACTTGAATTACAGCAGCAGTGGGAAAAGACTGGATGAGTCAGAGCCTGGAGCTGTGCCCTCCTGCCACCCCCTTGGATGTCACACACACAGATAACCTGAGCAGAGGCTGTGCCTCACAGAGCCAGGCAGCCACGGTCTGAAATGCTCCCAGTGTCCCATCCCAGCACCCCAGAGCTGGGGGAGGAGAAGCCAGACCCAGCCCAGGCACAAATCCAGCCCTGCTTTCTGCTCCCTTGGCCTCAGAGTNAGGTGTAGGACAAGATGGAAGATTTTGGGTGGTGTCTCTTTCAGTGCTCATCTTCCTTCTTCTTCATGGTTTCAGGTGGTAGTTTCTGGTTGGTCAGTTAGTTTCACACTGAAAATAGAAAATTATTTCTATTTTCATAGAAATTTGATTATTGGGTTAAAAGTATAAATAATTTAGGTGTTAATTCTGTATTGGACTGTTTAGCTTTAAGAGACCTTGTAGCTAACTGGATTTCTCTCCATTTTGCTCACTGCTAGCTGGTGGCCAGAAGTGTTACTGAACTTTCTGTACTTTAGATAAGATTTAATAACCAACCAAGCCCAAACACGAGAAAATCAGTTTCCTTCGTGTGTTTTTAATCCTGGCTCTGAGTGAAGACAGAAGAGACTCCAGACAAACCACGAATTAAGTGGTGCAAACACCACCATGGTTACACAGGAGAGCCTGAGGGAGGTGCCAGTGGGTCCTCACCATGAAGGGCAGGGTCATGGGGTGGTAAAAGAGCTCGAGGAGTTTGGGATGGTCCTGAATGCCACTGAAACCCCACTGATCCACAGGCCACCTCACACCCCTTCCACAGACACTGTTACTCATCCTTCACACTCCTTAGGGCATCAGCTGTTGGAAAGAAAAGCTCTGATGCCAAGCTGGAGGTCTGCAAGGAATACAGAGATTTATCAGGGAACCACAGAATGGTTTGGGTTGGAAAGGATCCTAAAGATCATCCAGTTCCACCCCCTGCCATGGGCAGAGACACCTCCCAGTACCCCAGGGTGCTCCCAGCTCCATCCAGGCTGGCCTTGGACACTCCCAGGGATCCAGGGGCAGCCACAACTTCAAGGCTTCACCCTTGAAATTTTACATTTCAATTCATAAGCCAATCCTACAGGTCTACCCCTATAAAGGCAGGTGAAGGGGAAATATTCCCATAGGTTGGAATATCTTACTCAATCAAAAAATCATTACAGTTGGAAAAGATCTCTAAGATCATCCAGCACCACCATGCTTTTTCCTGACAGTTTTCCTGCTCCTTGTCCTGAAACCAAGGGCAGAAAAACCCCAGAGGAGCTGGACTTCACATCCACTCTGATTCTCTCTTTGGTCAGCGGTGCTGCCTGCCCTGTGGAGCACTCAGGTGTCATCTTTGTAATGGGAATTTTGGTCAGGGAGACGGGGAGAGGAGAGAAAGCAAGAAGCTGACACTTCTACATGCACCACATTCTAATTGGGGTCAAGGGATGCAACAGTTGGAGAGCAGCAAGTTATTTTCTGCATCACTGGCCTGTCAAAATTATGGTTTTTTGCTCAGAAAGAAGGAAGGAAAAGGACAGAGTCTAGGAACAGCTCCCTGTCAAGTCACTTCTAGGAAATGTGGAGTGCCAGCAGCTGCCACCCTGAGCTGGGCACAGCAAGGTGCTCCATCCTCATTATCCTGGAGATGGCACAGAGCTGAGATGGTGACTGGACAATCTCAACCAGCCACAATAAAAGGAGGAAAAGCAATTTGAGGCAAAAGTCACCCAGAAATCATTTTCACAGGTAGCTTTGGCCATGAGATGACACAATCCTGTTGACATCTGGTGGACTTTGACTCACCAGGAGTGTTTACCCAGTTCCCAAGGGCATCAGGGGTGAAGTAATCACCTTTTTTACACCACCTTTGCACTGTCGGGCAGATTTCCCAAATCCCAAAAAATCCAGCCTCACCTGAGTGCAAAAGCTGA
>VZTT01069660.1:358-10958 GCA_013400855.1 Buphagus erythrorhynchus
GAATTATTTTCTCTATGGCAACAACGAGGTAGCTTAGCTATAGGAGATTAGAGAGGGAGAAACTGTGAAAGAGTTTGTTTATAAATTTAACCAGTGAGTGACAAATGTTGAAATCATAACCATACACATGTAGAAGTTGACCTTTCATCATTTTGTGACATATTATAGGTAAGAAGAGAAACATGAAAGGAAACAAAAATAACTCATACTCTATATGATAAGGGAATGAAAGCCAGCTGAGAGATATAAAGAAGTTAAAGATGTCAAGCTTATGAAAGCTAATCTTTCTAATATTATAGCAGATAAATGGAAAACTGAAACCATTCTAATTAGCATTTTTCACTTTGCCTTCATTTCTTCGTTCATTAAAAGCTATGTTTTTCTGACAAGAAAGGATTTAGTTGAAAAATATCTAACTGGATCTATCATTGTAAGAAGAATGGATTTGCTACGGTTTTACAATTTTCATGTAAATGTTGGATTTTGTTTTTTCCCCTTTGAGTTTGCCAGTAAAAGACACAGACTCAATACTTCCCCTAAATTTTAACAATGTACTGCTGAATACTTGAATATGTATTAATTAGTCCTAAAATCTGGATATCTAGTGGTCCCTGAAATTTTTGCTGAGATCATTCCCAAAGTCTGTAAATACTAACAGTGTAACAGTTCAAATTTTCTAGTTTATGTTTCAGTTTAAGATATTGAAATGGATTCTCTTATCCTCCTTAGCTGTCCTTTTTCCTAAATCTAGATTTACTTGAAGTCCCCAAAGGTTGCTTTCAATTTAATGAATACCCTGCTGTTATCCCCAAATTTTGTCTCTCAATCACAATGTTAATAAGCAGCCGAGGCAAATTATTTCGTATTATTCTTCTGTTTGTTTCAAACAGACACAAATGTTTAGGGCTCTATTTTATGAGGGATACATTTTCCTTTAGATCCATTTATCTGTTAATTTATAAAGTACTAAAATGTTTTAAACCTCATTTCAAGTTTACACTTGAAATGCTGGCAATATAACCAAGATCTTGTTTTTTATGAGTCACCATCTGGATATCAAATTTGTACATAATACTTCAATTGTCTCATAGAAAAGTGAAATTATTTAAGTTTTCTTGTCTTGTGTTTTTTTTTGTTGACTTTTTAAGCTGATCACTAGCTTACTTGTTTATTTCAGATCTGTGCCATACACAGCAGAGAACTATCTGCAGTAGGACTAGAAAAAAATCTTCCAGAGTCTAAAAACCAAAATCCAATGAACCAACCAACTGACCAACCAACCAAATAAAAAAAGATCGCCAAAATACAAAACAAAAGAACAACAAAACAAACTGNNAAAAGAACAACAAAACAAACTGCAACAACAACAACACAACCAAGTAAACAAAAACCCCCCATACTCAAAAAAAAAAAAACCCGTGTAATATCACAGATGTAGTCAAAACTTCCCATTTTTGTTATTTAAAAAATAATCCCCAGGGAATCCTTGTATTTAAGTATGCCATGTCCTGTTTTATTGTTATGTACATTATTAAAAAACTGTGTTTTATTTCCTGATGATTATCAGACACATAATGTTCTTTCCCTGATTTCCTTAATGACAAGAGTTCATCCACAAGGAGCAAGGGCTGTGAGGGTGCATCCTGCAATCTTTCCTTTGTTCTGGGTTATATAAATTTGGAATGAGACATTACCAGTGCTCCAGCATTATGAATTTAAGTCTTGGTTTGAGTTCTAACTTTATTTTTTTGAAATGTGTGCAACAAAAAATATAAAGCCCTGTTTCAGGGTGATTCTGGAAAAATGTTGTAAAATCTGCTTTACATGTAAAAATATTCTTTCTTTGTCACAATTGAACAGTATTGCACTTCATGGGACCTGTAGGAAGGAAGTAATATTTTTTTCTCCTGCTTCTTGTTATGACTCTCTGATCAATCACCCTAACAAACTTTTGCTGAAAACTCAAGATAAATATTTATATATGATATCTTGAAAAACAGTGAAAAATGTAACTTTGTTAAAGACATGTAAGCCCTCTTCCATGGAACTTCATTTAAAACAGTGTTAATCATAGTATCTTTACTTGTGAAATCAAGAAGGATTTTTAAATTAAACTGCAACTCATTTTATTTTCTTTCGTTAATTCCTTTTTCTTTGGGCTATCTTTTATCAAATTCTTAAACATAATTCTATTCTTTCATAAAAATACATTTCTTCCTACATATCTGTGCTATACTGCTTAGGTGTTCTGTTTATATGTTGAAATGGTTAACTACTCTGGCAAAAGTGCTGGAATAAATACCTTTGTAACAACTAACAAGAAAATAAGGTAAATATTATTTGGAGAAACTGTGAGAAAGGACTTATTTCATAAATTATTTTTTCATTGTCTTATATGCTGTGTAGTTTGACAAAACTTCATATTCATTTGCTCATCTGAATATATATAATTGCCCTCGCTTAAAGAAAGTACAGACTACTGAAGTTTAGATATTTCCCAAGTTTTTGATGTACAATTTAATTGCATATTTTCTAGTAATTCCTTGAAAAGTTTTGGCTGTTAGGAATGCAGTCTCTTTTTATTTGAGTAATTGGGTATTTTAGTTTCCAGAGGCAATTAATAGATGAATAGATATGGATTTAGTTCTATTGCACTGATCTTGTAAAGGATATAAAATGAAGTTAAAATATTTTCTATGGAAAGTAGCCCATGAGACCATATATTTCCATGGTAGGTGATAGTTTCATAGATTTTTAAAAACCTGAGATACTACTGCTATAGGAAAGTATTTTTCAATTCATTTAAATCTTGTTTTTTGGTCAGTTTGGTTCTTTTTTTTTGCATTTCAGGTCTCCATCCTCTCTTCCTTGAAGAACTCTAATATTAGTCTCCCCTCCCAAATATCTACAATCTGCTGCTTCACTTCTAGACTGTGAACATCAAATGTTCTTATTTATTTGTCTCATCAAATTTTTCACTGTTGTAAATACAGTCTGTACCACAACCTCAGGTTTGCATACACTGTGTCTCAGAAACTTCTGGCTAATGATGTTACACTTTTGCAGTACTGTCAGTATTCCAGGTTCTCTAAGGTGGCTGTTATTCATTAAACCTACCATACAAATTGTCTTTTTCCCTTTTTCTTTGCTTCTTAAGTAACTTGCATAGTTCTCTTCTCTAGTTCTAGTCACCAGCTATAGTTAAGGTCAAGCAGAAGGTGATGTTTCATCAGTATTAATCTATTTCATGGTGACTTATTTTTAAAACCTCAGTCTAAATTTCAGTCAAGTTATATTATTGAGACCTACACTAGCAGTAGGCTCATTTATTGCCATTTTCAAGTTAATTCTTAGACATATTGCACCTGTTTATTTCTGTCTAGACTTTTGCCCTCTCCATGCTTCCTATGAAAACTGAAATATGTGTTTTTTTCTGTTCAAGAATTATTCTATTTTTGCTGTAAGGGAAAGAGATATGAAAGACATGAGTGATTTTGCCTAGGTCACATAAGATAAATATTATCCCCAAGAAATTTGTCAGATGTAAGGACCTCTTGTTTATTTGTTTTCTTTCTTCTCAAGGGGCTATATTTAATCTGAACTATACATACATGAATGACAGAGTAGCTGCTGCTGGCAAAGATCAGTCTGCTTCATTTGAAGCATCAAATTATTATATTTTTTTTCTTAATAGGGACAAATACTAGGATTACATAGGAAATTCAAAAAGAGAGTAATGCATATGTCTACTGTATTTGTCCACAATGACAGCTGGAAATATAGGGACAATGTGAGAGATAATTTTAATGCCTTGGGGAATATTAGAAATTTTTTATTATATGGTTTTGAAAATAGGTTTATTTGATGATTTTTTTTAATTGATAAATCATTCAGCTATGAGAATAATATGTTTTAATACTGGATTTTAAAATTCTGGAAGGCTTATGTTTTCTGACTTCAGGAAAAAAAAGATTGCAAAAAATCCCCAAACCACAGAGCTACATGAAAATAGATAAAGGGGTATTGAAAAGCATTAACTTAAATCAATATTCTGTAACTTACAAAAATGAAGTCAAACACAAGAAATAATGTAGTTGGGAAGGAATAATAAGACTTTCTGAAGGAACAGTGCATGAGTGGGGAAAAGATATAACTGGTAATTGCTTCAGCTATGTGGTGAAGTTAGTTCTTTCCATTCCTGAATTCAGAGTTTAACTGCATCCTAAATTACCAGAGTCATTAGGTTACACAGAGAGAGCGAAGTTTTCTAGTACTTGCCAAGGAAAATCAACCAGTGTCAGGTATGATGCTGCACTTAGTTGCACTAAGCAACTGCCATTTTCTGATCATTTGCTTTAGTAAGTACTTTTTCATGGCATATTGAAATTACCCTAAAGTTTCCACTTTGAGAAATTATTCTATTCTTTTGGAGTTGCTTAAAAATATCAATCATTGATATTTGTGGTACATTATCCACTCAGAAAAGTTCCTGTCTAAATAATTAAGCATAAAACAAACGAATTAATTTGATTTTCTAGTATGAACTCTGGTTGTTTTAAGATGTCGGAGCAGTGGAGTGAATCACAGCCATCTTATGACTTACATCCAAAGATACTGCATGAAGTTAACATGGTTAAGTTCAGTTAACCATGTCAAGTGGAAAGCACTTGGGAGGAAACTGATATGCCAACTGAGTACTCTAACTGCTGCTACTGACTCAGTGATGGACATTCCAGATGTAGCTTGTTCAAAGCAAGGTCAAGAAGTACTTCATGGGCTGTACTGTGTGCTATATATTTACTTTACAACCCCAAAACTATAGGGGTCCAGATGACATACAGTGTAGTTAGAGGCTATAAACAATTTGCTATAGATAAGAGCCAAGCAGCATTGAGCAATAAAAGTATAAATTAGGTGGATTTAGATGCTTATATTCAAGAGACAAAACAAGAAAAATCTTCCAAAAATGGTAAGCAGCAACAGGATGCATAAGCATTTACATGAAAACTCATTTAAAACCCTGGATATGTTGCTAGTGTTCATGCCCCGAAGTCTCGCTGTCTGGGCTGGGTTTAGCATGGGATGCTGAGTTAATCAGCCTCGTAGAGCAGCAAGATACATGAACCTGAGGTAATACAGTTGTATGGCTTCCTGGCCATATCTGCTCCAGACCTAGCCAACTCTGATCTGGCTGTGACTATCTGATATGTCAGAACAGTCAGCAAATAGTCAGGTTGAGACAAGAGGAATGTCACCAAGCATTTGTCTCTCTCATTCCAGTTCAGTTATGTACTAGTGTATTGCACTGCTTTTCAGTTCTATTTTCCCTTTCTCTTTTCTATTTTAGAATTCAGTGAATGTGTGCTCCATAGCCATCCAAAGGTTTCAGTAACAATTGGCATTTTCTTCAGGAGTCACCAAGAAGAGACAAGTTTATTTGGAGGAGAGAATGGCAGAAGTATAAAAGCAATCTCTGCAGCCCTGATGGGAACAGGCTCCCAGATAATTCCCACTGAGGTCATCAGACAGGAGATATCACTTTGGGAAATGGATCTCAATGTTACAGGGCTTCAGGCTGCTGCAGGACTCCTGCTCTTCCCGACACAGATAAAGTCAGTGGCCATATGTGCACAGCACAGATAGCCCTACACAACCTCTGAGTGAATCAGAGATTCTCTAGTGCAATGGTGTGGAGGCAGAAAGCCCCACAGCGAAGGAGGCTGCCTCTCTTCCCTGGAGGGAAAGCCCTTAGGCACTCTCTCTTGCCATGTGAACTATAACTTTGCTCCCGACATGCCTCTCTGTGCTATGTTAATTTGCTGTACCCCACTGGCCCTTCCCCCTTCGTACCGCCCCTGACCCCTCAGACCATTTGTTGATGCTCTCCCCCACCCCTCTGGCTATCCTATATCTACCCTGCTCACTCAGACCCTGTGAGCCAGTTTGTCCCTGGGCCCTTCAAGGGGAGAGGAATAAACCCTTCGCCTTGGAACTCCATAGGCAGTTCCTGTCTCTTCCCTTCTTGAGCCAGCTGAAGAGGAGAGAGCTGAAATCACTCCCTGCCCTGGAGCGGAGGACGTGCCTGTGCCCCGGGAGCATCCTCCAAGGACACTTCTCTGGAAGGCTGCAGCACTCCACCACCGCCCTAGGGCTCACCACGGCATAATGCTATGTGTGTGATGCCATCTGTCTGTCAAGAAGATGGGCGCCTGTCAGTTTCTCCATAAATCCTTCCTTGCTGTGAAGCCTTTTGACACTCTTGTCCTCTGCAGTAGGTCTGTGCTGACAGCTCCCTTTTGAAGTGATATTACACATTTTTAAGGAATATTATCCTCAAATTTCTAGATTTTTCATACACACGCTTATTTCCCAGTCAGTTGCTTAAAGTCTGAGCTGCTGACCTTTAAATATTTTCTTCATTTTTGTTCACTTCACTGCTATACAGTGCTAGAACCAGCAAACACACAACTCTGGTCATGCAAGACTCTGTTTTACACTTGGAAATCGTTCCTTCTGTTGCTGTGGCTGCAGTTCCAGTTTTGTTAGAAACTAAAGTTTTGGAAAGATGTATCATAACCAAGAAAGCCAGCATGAATCCAAACTTAATAATATTTCTAAACCTATACCCCCTGTGATCGACATTTCTCAACTCACTCATGAAAACATTCTAATTAACTCCACTGTGCCTTAGATAGCTGAACAGAAGACAAGACAGAGAAAATGATGATGTATACTTTCTCCTTTCACCTTTTGTCTTTTGAAAGTGAAACACTTTACTCTTCATATAAATAATTTCCTTTTCCAAATACTGCAAAAACCTTCAAGAACAGCAGCATATCAAACAGAGAAAAAAGATTCTTTCATCTTCATCCTTCATGATAAGTCTGAGGGAAGGGAAGGGGACATTTTGCTTCCCTCTGGCATATGTCTAATGACACGTTATGTAACAAAACTACTAAAGTTATTTGTAATCTCTTGGATCCTATTATACTGTATCATACTCACAGGTCTGATTGAACACCAAATTTAGATTCTTGCTCTCTAGATCTTCCTGAGGAGGGAAAATGGAAAGGGAGGTGCTGAACCCTTCCCCCTGGTATCCAGTGACAATGCTTAGGAATGCTTTAAAGCTACATCAAGGGAGATTCAGAGTGGACATCAAGAAGCATTTTTTTCACCAAGAGGTTGGAAAAATTCTTGTCAAACACTCTAGGATTCCTAGTGGGGTGGTCGATGATCCAAGTTTGTTAATGTTCAATAGGCATTACAGCAACACCCCTAATAACAGGCTTTAACTTTCAATCATGCCTGATGTAGTCAGGCAATTGAACGAGGTGATTGTTGTAACCGCACTATTCTATTCTATTCTATTCTATTCTAAAATTGCAAAGATGTAATTTATAGTTTTATGGGTATTTTGTGAATGTTTCTGTAAAATGTTTATTTTCTCTAAATGTCATTAAAGTCCTAAGTGCATTAAGACAACTGGAACTTTAGACCACCATATTTTATTTTGTATTCTTCTTGTACTATCAGTGTAAAAGCATTGTACAATGCAATATTAAGAAAATTATTCAATATTTTGTTTATATTTTCATGAGCGGTACTTGTTACATTTCAAGGAAGCAATTAATCCAAGGACAGTGAATATAAAAATGAGTCACAAAATATCTTAACACAATAACTCTTTTTATTTCTGTCTTATTGTACTCAAGATAATATCTGTCAGGGTGACACTGGAATTGTTTTGACATTGAAGCTTATTGCTTAAATTAAAAATGTGCACTCTTCAAATCATTAGTGAGTTGGGAGGCAAAGAAATTCTGAATTATTTATTGTCGTCTTGTCGTTTGTTGAACAGAGGAGAGTAATTTACTTGTGAGCTACAGAATTATTGGCTAGATGTTTGACACTTGTAAATTTACACAATTCAAGGAACTGTGATCATACTTATAGGGGTGCGAGGCGGTCCCTGATAATCCTTTATAGGGTCGGGTTAGCAAATATTAGGGTGTTTGTGGTGAAATAAAAGAAGTTCGACGATCTTAGCGTAGCAACATAAACACTTTAATAATGGTAAAAGTAAAAGCAGGACAAGGCCCAAAAACTCAAATGCAACAACCGAGGGCGATAAGGTCTCCCTAAGAGCTGAAGGTCGAAGACAAGGGTACAGGGATGTCTGGGGTTTAAGTACGGGACAGGAGAGGAGGTGGGGCTGGAGTGGGGTCCAATGGGTACAGGGGAAAGTGGTGCAAAGGAGGGACAAAGGAAGGCAGGGTCCAATGGGATAGGTGGGGTGGAACAATGCAACAACTGGGGGCCAATAGGAGTACAGGAAGGGGAGAACATTCTAGGTGTGGGAGTGGTGACAATTAACTGTCAAATTAAGCATTAACATGGGTAACCCCATAGCCTTTTGGGAGTCTTTTTCAGGGGTCATCACCATTTAGATAAATGCCTCCCGTGGCCTAGGCCTGGGGCACAACTGTTGTTCTGTGATGGCCGTCTGACCTGACATCTCTGCCAGGCCGACTCCCACACATACTCTCAACCCAAACAGATCACCAGTTCATTTAAAGATATTAGTTTTTAGTAGAGCTGAGCAAGAGATATTTTCTTATTCTGTGAACAGACTTTAAATACTTTCCTGTTGTGCACTGTGAGGAAAAGAAGATTTCAGAAGTCTTGTGTTAAAAACTCTTCGAGGAAAACATTCTTAGAATAGCTCAACATATAAGGCACTCGTAGATTTATGGAAGAGGAAGGGATCACTTCTGTATTATATTGATTCTTTGGCTATCTATTTAAATTGAAGAGGTATAATAGAAGAGCTTTGGAAAATGGACTTAGATAAGGGAAACATGCAAAACTTACACAGCATTTGTAAAACTGTAACCCAGTCCATACTCTTCTTTTTTTCTTTATACCAAATATGAGTCTAGATAATGGCAGCCACAGAATCAGTCTGGCTTTGATTGGATTTGTTTCCTGGTCCGAGAAGCACCTAAAAATTCTTTTCTATTAATCAGAATTTTCCAATTAAAAAGACCACAACAGTTTTTAATAGTTTCCACAGAAGATGTATATATGAACTCATTTCTAAAATATAGAAGTTTAGGATTTGCAAATTTGATGTTGACAGTTTGTGCAAATTCTTTTACTGCAGCAATTAATACAGGTAGAAAAGCTATCATGCATTTTAAAAATGTTTTTTTTTTGTTCTTTATGAGGAAACCGTATTCAAATATCTTTAAACAAAGTAAAATGTACCCTAACATTTTGTGATTTTTAATAACCCTAATGTTCAAAATCTGAGTTAACTATCCAAGTCTTATAAATAATTCAGATGCTTTATATTATTCTTAAACTTAGATAATCTTTGGCAATCAATATAGTTGCAATCCTGTAATTGGAAAATACAATGCCTGTTTGGGTCTTTGCTCTTTGAGCAAGATAGCCTGAGGCAGACCCTGAACTTTCCTTGATTAGCATAAAGAAATAATGGACACAAGAACTATTTAACAGTTTCTTCTTAAGTCTTTTTCCCAGAAAGTTATTTTTTTCTGCTCTTTTTAATCCCCTCTTCTTTACATATAGTAGTACAGAATTTAAAAATATTTATCTCAGAGTTTATTAGTAAACCAAAGGATAGAAACTCCATAAAATATTTTAAGGGCAGGATGGACTCATTAAGATGAAAGGCTTGGATGCTTGTTTTTAAGTTTTAGAGAGTTATGAAAGGCATTATTTTCTCACAAAGAAGTATGAATACACTAATGGTCCTCACAAATTCCTAGAGAGATGTAGTCAAAAAAAGCTTTCCTAAAATGAAGAGGTAGAGAATGAGCTCTGAAATTTCTCAGTTTTTTTCTTGTCCTTACACTCATGGTTGTTATTGAATTGGAATTGTTGCATGTTTCAAACTGAGTTATGATCTCTCAGATAGAAGAGTGGTAGAATTGAACACCACAGCCTTTTAATTCTCCTTTCTCCTACTGAGAGATACTTTTGCAGTCCAAATGGGGATATTTCTTTTCTGTATGGTCTTGGACTTTAGAGACGTTACCGTGCATACATTTCTCTCTCTAGATATAGTGAATTTTGCTCTAAATTCCTTGAAACATAAACAAAGAGAGAAAACATTAAGGTGCTTAGAAATGTACTGCCTAGAAATGAAAGATTCACCTCCCAAAATGAAGCAAATAATGTTGGCTTAGATACCCAGGTGTTCCTGTAGCTATAATACGGGATTTTCTCCCATACAGGGAAATGACCGCAGCATTGTCCTGAGTTGGAGGGACATCTGAGTCACACAAAGGACAGCTGAAATTGCCTCAGACGACTATCTCAGTAGGTGCTACTGTGAAATTAGTATTTTAGATTCTAATCCACAAATTAGGGTCCTAAAAATTTAGAAGAACTTAATAAATTCACCCAAAGACAAAAATAAAATCATTAAAAGCACCAACTCTCACGCTCAGATACTTCAGACAACTTAATATCTAAGTTTTAAATAAACAATTGCCTTTAGGGTCTGGTTTTCTTTTAGTGTGTGATTATTAATTGACACCTCAGTTCAGTAATTACTAAAACAGAGTTT